>JABFPJ010001864.1:0-22561 GCA_022817425.1 Gryon sp. ZL-2020 | reverse complement strand
TTTTTTTATTAGGCTACCCTGATGGGGGCCTCATAGGGTTAGCCACATCACAACCACAACTTAGCCAACCTATAAGTAGTAGAAGCTCTTAGCTATGATGTTCAAGAGTCTTAGTGGTGTGGCGGTTAGAGGGTTTGCCTACTGATTAGAAGGTCGTTGGTTCAAATCTTCTTTAAAACAAATTTTTTTCATCTGTTGTGGAATCCGAATCAGACCCTTATCAGGCCCTGATGTGGCACTTCTATTTCATCAGATTACTTGATCAGGACCATATCTATTCCTAGCGTTACACACATATAATATCATAATTTAAAAATCTAATTATGGCCAAATTAGGTACTGTGGCTTCCTGATCATGGCCACATCAAAATCCAATTGCAATTTTTACTAGGGTAGTAACGTAATTATATTAAGTTATGACAAGTTTTTATCTTACACATCCTTTTTTATTTCACTACATACACATTACTAACTTATAACAATAATCCACCAAAACTATCTGTAATATCTTCTATGTTACATTTGCTTATACAAAAAAATGTTGTTTCACTTTAAATACCATTGCACAAATGAGCAAAATATATCTGAAAAAATTGTTTATCTCAGTTAATAAACATTTTAAATAAAATTGATATTTTTAAATACATAGAGATTAGGGTGGGTTGACAATTTGAAAAATGTTTGGCTATGGAAAATTTTTATAGATTTTTGGATAAAAAAAAGAATACCAGGAAAAAAAATTATTTTGCAATATTTTTATACTCCGCAAGAAGCCACAATAGCTATTTTTAGGGTTTTTTTAGTTTTTGTCATAAATAACCGTAATTTTTCACATAAAATTTATATAATGAATAAAATTCGAAAAGCTTGATTTCTAACCTTTAAAACTGTTATACATAGGCATTTTCTTATATTTTAAATCCATAATATTTAAATAAAATATACACTGATTTTTTTGATACTTTAAAATTGTTAGCAAAAACCAATTATGTTGTACATTATTAAATTATCAATAATCATTAATATATTATATAACATTTTAATTTTGGAACACTTTCTTATAGAAAGATTCAACAATTACACTTGATTTTGGCGGCAAATTTAAAGAGATAATAAGATTTTTTTTTATATAATAGACAAAAATTTTGATTTTACTTATGATTAAATATCTGTATTCCATGTCATTAAAATCTAGAAAACTACTAAATTATATTACGTGAAAAACTCCGGTTATTTATGACAAAAACTAAAAAAACCCTAAGAGTAGCTATTTTTAGGCTTCTTGCGGGATATAAAAATATTGCAAAAAAAATTTTTTTTCCTCTTATTCTTTTTTTTATCCAAAAATCTATAAAAATTTGCCATAGCCAAACATTTTTCAAATGTTCAACCCACCCTAATAGAGATATTTCAGACTTGAAATGTATATATGTAAGAAATATAATATACTTTTATATTGAATATTGGAACTTTGTAAATGACATCAAAATATGGAGAAATAAAAATTAAAGGAGATTTTGAAAAGTGTAAGATTTCAGCACATAAAATGAAGTTACGTTTGCCTGTAGGCAGTATTCATGGTACTTATGATGTGGTGTGAGAAAATGTTGATTAGTCGAGAGCATAATGTAAGTGCATAAGTGTTGTGGCATACGAGTAAAATACGAGCCGCAGTTAAAATTTGCTCTGCCAATTTGTGAAAAACCACACGCGAATGAAGCAAGTCGAAAATGTCGTTTCGCATGTAGAAAAAGTATATAAAGGCAAAAGTACGGCGCCGTTGAGTAAACACAAAGATAAACGCTTACTTTGAGATATGCTTCGAGCAATTGCATTCGACGCGAATAAAATGCACGGCTTTCAGACTTTCTATGAAAAATGCTTCATTTTAATTTCTCTTGCATTCTATTACGTAAAAGGCTTGTGACATTAAAGCCAAAGCTTTTCTCACTCGACAATTTATGCGACGAGCATTTAATGATACAAAATTGTTTTACTATTGTGAATGGCGGTATAAGCATATAGATGTTTTTCAGACAATTCATTCCAAGTGTCTATTTCGCTTTAAATTGTCTCTTTAACTAATATTAATAAAACATACCCATAAATACTCAAATCGAATAAATCGAACCATATTAATCAAATAGCATAACAAATAAAGTGTTGCTTTACTGACGAATTTGGTTAATAATAATAACTATCATAATGTTACACACACAGAAAGGTTTAGTTGAAATAAATAAAATTATAATTAAAATAACTAAATTTGCATTATTTTAACTTCATGTTTTATCAACTTGAACAATTTTGTAGTTGTTTCAACTAAACCTTTCTCTGAATGTATGACAATACAAAATGACAATACTATTCATCGTTTATCTCTTAATCTAATTATTGTTTTTAAATACCTATTCTTGAACGTTATTTTTGCCAAAACTCATAATTGAATTGAATGATGTAAAAGATAAAATAACGTAATAATTAATCATAAATTTGAGCACATTGAGTAGCCCGATCGAGAGTATGCATGGGAGTGTATATTTGTTTTATATCTTTTTATCTATCGTTGTCATCACCGTTATCGCTGTTATCGCTGGCGCGAGTTATTTTGAACGCCAAGCAGCATCGGCAATGAGATTGCCGATGTTCTGCCAAGTATCGATCAGCAGGGGCTCCTCGGGGTATCTAACGAGACTCGATGCCGACCTTAGCCCGGCAAACAAGTACCGCACACCTCTCACCGTCATCAAATTATGTCACTCAAACAAAGGCTCACAAGGACAACTTTTCCACTTATTGTGCGAGCTCTCCACCCGGACAATTGTCTTGCCTTGCTTACTTGTTTGGTTACTTGCTTACTTGTTTACTACTTCGTGAGTAATACTAAGCCCGCTTTGCTTGTCATTATTATTATCTTTTCTTACTTCCCAAGTAGAAATTTTGTCTAGGCACTGAAAAGGGGCTGAAATGTTCAACTGCTTACTTGCCAAGTGCCTGACATGGAAAACTTGTCAGGCGCTTGTACAGAATTCAACGCTGTGTATAAAAAGGCGCTGTCTAGTTAAACTTGATAGGAGCTGCCCAGTTGAACTTGAACGGGAATAAGTAAAAAAATGAAACTTCCGTATTTATTTTCAGTATTATTATCTTTTTTTATTTATTCATTACTTCTTTTATGCACTTAGAAGATATTTTCTTTCATTTTGTTTTAATTTTTTAATCATTTGAATAATTCATATATGTGAGAATCGATCCCGGGCCTCCGAGGTGGTAGCTTGCCATCTTATCCACTTAGCCGTTCCAGAAGTTACGAGGACTTACTTATATAAGTATATATTTAAGCTGCACATAAGTTCACAACTAGATATAATGAATCTTTTGTGTTTAAAGAAAATGAATAATATTAATTATAAAATTTATTAATTGATAAGTAACTAGAAATAAATATGCAAACAAAATTAAGAAAATAATAATAATAATATAGCAATTATCAATTCTAATATAAAAAAATATAGTAAGGGAGACAAACAAATTGTATTATTACGTATATTATGATTATGATTAATTATTAATTATATTAATTAAATATTAATATAATTATTTATTAAATTATTGATAATTTATAATATTTAAAATATAAACAATGATAATATAATATAAGACAATAGTAGACAATATAATAAACAACTAATATATAGTTGTTAATAGCATTGTTCATATATTTCACAATTTTTTAACAAATATGACAGTTTTTTAAGGGAAGTAATGAAAATTATAGTTAAGAATAAGCAATTATAAAATTAATGTTATATATTGCTTATATGTAATATTTTAAATATTATAAAAATTATCACCTGGTGCACCGTGTTTGCACCAGGATGATGCCGCAAACAATCTATTATCAATTAACAATCTATTAAAGAACAGATCGTCGAACGAGCGTTCGCCGATTCGCGCGGAAATCGAATCGACACGGACAATTTAATATAAAAACTAAGTCTCGACTTACAAATGTTGCTATCTCTCTCGTTGCCGCTCTGCCTCGTCTCGCGCTGTCCTTCTTCCTTTCGTTGGCGCAGTCTCGCTTTCCGCTTTTCTTGTACACGCGCACTTTGGGGCACTTTTGGGGTTAAACTTTGGGGTGGTACCACCTTGGGGGTTTGTTTTTTTATGGGGCCCAATCGCACTACTATTTTGTATGAAAGGGGGGGGGGGCGCGAACTCGCAACTCTTCTCTCACAGAGAAAGACTTTTCGGCGACACCGGCTTTTCTCGCACGAAAACGCAAACTGGGCTTTACATTTTTAAGCCCACCGGTCTTTTTCAAATTCGTTATCACTTTTCGTGATAACGGGACGTGCCGGGCCATCTAGCGGCACCCGAATCTCGGCGACATGTCAATGACACATTGACAGTCCGCTCGCTCGATAACTAGTTCGCGGATCCGTAACCACTTGGTTACAAAATATAAGAAATAAATATGAAAAATAATAAAATAATAAACTTAAAATAAATAAGAATAAAACGTATAAAATAAAAGACAAGCAAATCCCAACTAATTTTTAGTTGGGATTTGCTTGTCTTTTTTGAATATAATTTAAGTTCATTTATCATGTAAAATGAACAATAAAAATAAAAAATAATTAATGGTGTACATGTAACATAAAGAGGATATGAAGAATAAAAATGGTCAGCTAACAAAGTCACAGTATCGTCGTACTCCTACGCCCGGAGCATGTAACATAATCAAATAGTACCTGTCTACTATAAAGTTGCAACATGCTTGAAAACAACTAAATATTACGTGATTTGGATCATTTGCTCATCATTCAACGATTTAGTCAATAATAAAGTCATGGGAAGGGTAAAGTAAATATGCAAAAGAATAAACATCAAATTTAACGTTATTATTATAAATAAAAAAGAATGAAAATGTATTTACAGATATATTTTAGATTCAGCTAAATGTAATTGTAAATCACATTTAAGAAATATATTATAATAAATAATTCTTTTGCCAGAGCGATTTTGTCTTTAAAATACGAATCTTCGTAGAGGAATCACTTACACTTGGCAATTTTTGTACAAGCATGTATATGTTTTTAAATTTCCTTTAAATTAGCACTTTCATATTGTATAGGGAATACAATTTCTGCTAATTAAATAAAAATCCAATATTTTGTGCAAAGAAAATGCAAATTTTTCTTTGCTATTTTGAATGATTGCATTTGAACAATAAATCTATCTAAATGAAATCAAGTATCTGAAGCGGAAGTGAAATGAATGATTTTTGAAAGTGTACATTATTATTTGACAAAATAAATACAATTTGAATAAGAAAAGCATGTAATACGTGTATCGACGTACAGATAAATAACTCTATAGCGACACATCGCTCTTGTTTAAGATTCAAGTGATTTTAAAGATAAGATTTTTACAGTGGCAAATGTTATCAATCAAGTGATAGAACTGATAACAATTGCAAGTCGCAGGATCGTCGACATGAATGGAGCGTTGTTGCGCGCATAACGTTATCATGCAAAAATAGTGGATCTCCTTGATAATCGTGTTTTAAGACTTGCCGACGATCATTATCGCCTCGAAAAATGGCGACATCTAATCTTCCACGTCAAAAATAGGATCTGACCTTTGAATCTTGAATACGCTATCATTTTGAGTGAATTTCATTAATATGTTATTAAAACCTCGTTGCATATATTAAATAATGTTAACAGTATCTATAGTCTTTTTTTTTTATTTCACGATTTGTACATGCGTGCATACAATTTGATAAACTAACTAACTCATTACTACTTTCTCTCGCCCTGAGATTAATTTTTCGTACAAGTACCATTTACATTGTATATTTATGTCTTACATAAAAATGTATGCTAGTACTTATTATATGTCTTTCCATTTATTTATTAAAAGTGATGTAAACTAAAAATGTAAAAATTATTCGCGAGAATATGAAAAGTGCTTCGCGAAAGTTGAAAGTACGTTTAGTGTGGATTCATAAGTCATTTTTGCTCTCAATTTGAAGGCCTGCATTATTGATAAGAATAGCACACAGCTGGGTGACCTTACAAGATCATTTAGCCTCGACAAGCGTCCAAGGAGAAACGAGTGTGAGCTGCAAAATTGAAGAGGTCTCTTTCGCCGCTTTCGTACTTAGGCAACGCACAAAAAAGTGCACATTCGCAACTCTCGTAAGTGCATAACTCGACAATAAGCACATATTTGAGCGTACCGATTGTGCATACGTTGTGCACACTTGCCATCCTACAAAAAAATAACACATCATTCAAAAGTTCCAGATCACTATTTTAAAACTACTTTTTTGTCTGCTTTTCATTTTTCATTCAAACATTAAATGTTAAATTTGTTCTTTTCAGATTAATTTTTTACTCATTTTAAAGTAAAAGTTGTAAAACTATATATAGGTTTACAACTTTTGCTTTGCAAACTATTTTCAACTACCATTCATAGCCACTATATGAGCAAGCGAATAGCAGCGCACAATTTTACAGTTATAAACCTTTTGTCTGCTCTGGCTTTTCTGTGAATTTTTCTTCAAGGTCGATGTACTTTTCTTTCTTGTCATTCGTCAGTCGTATTTTATTTGAATTTTAATTTAACAACTCACTCATAAAAAGGACATTATGTTTGTATAAAAAAAGCGTAATTGTCATTTTTCTTCAACAAATGTACAACATATGAAAACAAGTGATAATTGTAAAATATACTTTGAGTATGTATCATATTTATCGTTTTTACTTAATAATATATGAAAGGACAAATGTTTAAAAAGTGACAGTGCAAAAGTATTCTTTGATTAGGTTTGCGTAACAAGTTTATGTGCAGTTACACCTTTGATCTTTGAGCAATCGAGGAAGATTATCTATTTGATCATGAGAGAGTCACAAGACAAACAAGCAGTAGCAAAGAAATGCGTCGAGTTGACGAGGCTTAGCCAATTAAGCAGCAGTTAGTCGAGCGCATTAATTACTAACACGCACCAATTGCTGCTATCTGCAATTGGGAGCCAACCAATTATTCACTTTCGCTCTATCTTTTATCAGCTTTTATCAACGCTGATTGATCATCTTTCATTGTATTGATCAGAATATCTGTTTGAATGTGCACAGATGACGTACGTTTAGCCAATTTGAATGGGCATTCGTAATAGAAAGTCATTTGTACAAATACAAGAGCGCGTTAAGAAAGTGGAGAAACGTAGAGACCTATGTAAATCGTCGCACGGACAATTGTGCTCAATTAGTCGCACAATATTACAAAATTGCTATTTTCATTTTACACCAACATCAACAATTATATGCAAACAAACTAACAAAAAATATGCCTATATCTACTATAATTATATTTATTTATTTATTATTTAACGTGTTGTTAATAAGACAAATAAATATAAGAATAGACAAAATACTAAACAATCACATAATTATATTTATAATATTTTGTATGCACAAACATATTCATTGTACGAGGCTGAAAGCGTAAGGAAGCATGTTTTAGCATATAACGTAATAAATAAGGAATAATTGAAATAAGTGGAATAAATTGAATAAGCTGAAAATAATTGTAAAATGTAGCTAGCGACGCGTTAATTGGACAAAGCTGCCGAGTAGATTTATTCGGTAAGATTAAGGTGCAAGAGTGTGTTCAAAGAATGATCACGAAATCTCACGTTAATTAATCAGGGCGAAATTTCGCACATGCTGAAGATTCGCACGGCTTGCACGAAAGAGAAAACGCGAGTGATAATAAAGCATCGGCACATCTTTAGAGCATTTCTTCTCTTCTCTTCGCTTCAGGCGGCCAAATCGAAGCGTAAATGATCGCGCGAGAGGCGAGAGCCCACGTGTTCTCTTCTCATATTACATTAACATTTGCACTCGCCAATTTTGTGCCTTTCTTTAAACGCATTCAACAAACATAAAATTCATTTGTCTTCATCGCTATAGATTATTATATTATGTCATACATCATCGAATAAACCTCTTCACATCACTCCTAGTTGTCATTATCATTTATCTTTTCTCATCAAGTATAAAAACTAGACCTGCAATCGAGTGAACACATTAATTAACAAATCATTAACACATTGACGATTTTATAACTAGAAAATTATTTGAAATTAAATACAAAAATGTTAAGAAAATGTACTTTCAAATTCTGATTATCATAATCGAAAGTCAATAACTATCGTCGAAGGAAACGAAGATGAATACAAATCGAAACTAAAATGCTTTTATCTGTGTTATGATAAGCCAATAAACGTTTCCATAAATAGTTTTTACGCAAAATTATAGAAACATTGATTATTCTAACACTAATAGTCCGAATCGTGCATTTGCTAAGCATTCGAATGCTTCTTTATCTTTATCGGATAAAATTTAAGAGCGATTTGTTGATTTTTATCTTTGCACGATATTTTCAGTAAATTAAGTTTCACTTCATTTACATGAGTATAATATTATATTGAATACACAATTTCTAAATCGTTTCAAACATTTATACAAATGAAAAGTATACATACATTCTATTCAAAATAATGTATTAAATGATTTGTTTTTCTATACGAAATGTTCGTCTCTAACAATAATTGATTCTTATTTATTTATTCCTTTTTTTAATGCAACCTTTCTATTAATAATAGTAAACAAAAAAATGTAAATGCAAATAGAAAAGAAAAATATATATGCAAATATATCGCGCAATTTTGTCTAAATAGTTTGTCTAAATAGGCGCGTAAGAAAGGAAGGAAGGAAGGAAGATGCGAGTAGAAAGCGATCGTGTACTCGATGCCTCTGAGTGTCCTTAGACCTCGCCGCCGGACTCTCACTGTAGATTTTCTGCGATCGCGGACTACAAACCAATCGATGCCGATGAAAGTGATACGCTAATAATAAACATGACATAGTTTTACGAGTGGGGCCACACATTCCCTAATTAATCCAACAAATAAGTACATTTTGCTACAGTAATCATTTTTCTCTGTGCAATAGTATTATTTATTATATATTACATTATATTACAATATATTACAATATATTACACAAATAAATCTTATGCAAAATTGTAATTGGACTAATTGAATAATCAAGTCATTTGTTGTGTCTCAATCATCAAAAATGTCCCAAAATGAAACGTAAAAATATAAGTAAAAGAAGAGTAAAATAATATTTTCAACTTAATTTTACACCTTACAATTATACTAATAATTTTGCATATTATTAAATATGCAAAATTTATATCCTGTCCTTTCTTCCTTTTCCGTACATTTTTATTAAACTCTTAAATAAGATAAAATTTTACTGAATTAATTTGTTTTAATTATGAACAATTATTTGTATTATAAAATAAAGGTACAAAGAAAAAGAAATGTATTTTATATTGTTATAAAAATTGCATTTTTTAGGGTAATTTGAATGATATCATTATTTTGAATGAGCTCATTTATTTGCAATGGTTCAAGCATGAAAATAAAATGAAAATGATAAGATACCTTAGTTCTGTTGAGAGGATTGGAAAAATCCCATCCAGGAGCCACAAAAAGATATCCACATTTGGAAATTTTTCTGGTCGCCTGTAACAATAAGAAAAATAGAATTAACATATAATGAAGAAATGATTGATTGGCGAAATAGAGAAGAAAATAAGCGTATAAATTGGATGAAAAATGGGTATAAAAATGCATCATGTTCTGATTTGGTTTAGCATTTGTAAGCGTATACAGGTACAAAGATGTTTAAATAGGAGTGGACGTACATAAAATAGAATAAAATGCCAAGTATACGTAAATTGTCTGTTCTCACGTCTATTGTGTTTGCTTAGAGGGAGCCATCCTTTATCAAACGCATCCTTTATTGAAATTCATCGGCAACTGCAGCGGACTTCAAAATAAAATGCACCGTGTATAATGATAATTTACGCCGGCAGATAAAAAGGAAGAAACAAAAAATGCAACTTCACAAATTACACTCGCAGAAGGAGTATCTTTTACTCGCGAGAGATGTATAATGATTGTAACTGTAAATTATGTTTGTGCCAAGCGCGGCATTTTGTTCATTTTTATTTCGGCGCTGCTTTACGCTCATCATAAATGGATTTATAGTCGAAACAAATCTGCCAAGTCAAGTTAGACACTAAACTTGAGCTCATTTGTTATAAAAAAGTACATAGTATTTTGTATTCAAAAAATGCATCATATTTGCATATTGCCGTGTAACTCGAAGTATTATCGTATCGCTCTTTCATAAGTATGCTAAATCTATTCTTCTATATATATAATTGTGTTTATGCTAAGATATTACACAATAATGGGAAACTAAAGATGCATCTAATTTATACAAACAAAATATGTATTATATCAATGTTTAAAAAGACAATTTTAGCTCCGCTTATTTATGCTGTTTCAGTTGTATGATAAATATGTTGAAATATAGTAGTAGAAAAATTGAGGCAAAAAAGAAAATGACGCAGTCTTGTTTTTCGCACATTTTGTTGTATAAAATAAAATTGAGAAAGAAATAATAATGAACGAGGTGTGGGGGCCACGCGCGTCACTTTCGCCCGTTATGAAAGTTGAAACCGCCAAAGATAAGCGTTTTCACGCATATATCTAACCTACCAATTTGAATGTGAAATATTAATAAGAATAAAGTGATATAAAAAAGAATGAAATAATTTAAGTTGAACTGTTATTTGTTCAAGTTGAAGTTAAGTGAAAATACACTATTTGAATTAGGATGGTGGCTTTTTGTTAAAGTTAGTTAAGTTAAAAAAAGGATGCGAGTGATTGAAGAGACGACGAATAATTATTAATGCGGAATAGAAAAGAGCAGAGTGATAGATGGCTGTGAGGCGAGGGAACGTCGCGATTCTTCGTATAGCTCGTCACGGCTACGCGACGTACGTTATATACGCGCCTAGTTAAGCTACGCCGGTTAACTCTGATTAATGGCGATTTCATTCGTCCAATGCTGAAAAGAAACCGCTGATGACTTTTCACATTACGCATTGCACGCATGCGCATTTTCTTCTTTTTCTTCCTCCTCACTCGCCGCAACCTTTTTTCTCATTTCTTACCATTTCTTTCTTTATTTATTATTTTACATATTTATTTATTCATTTATTTATTTATTCATCAATGTACTCAAAACATTCTTATTTCCTACGTTGCCATTGTGTTTGCAATCAAATTTCTGTTTGTGTATTCGTTCATACCTCTATTATATCATATTTATTCATCTTACAATATTTAACAACTTAATTAGGTTAAGAAAGTTGCTTGATTGAGCATAAAAATGTACGAAATGAAGCATTTTTGAAAGTATCCGTCATGTGTATAATTATCTATAGAATTAATCACAATTTTCGTGGCATAAATACGAATTGCACGCTCTATTTAACACCTTTCCGTCCGGTGCTATTTGCTGCGCGAATTTAATCAGCGAAACTAACATCCCAGCTAATTGATCAAAAGATAAACTCAATCATGTACCTACAAATAAATATTCATTATTTGTCCGGATGCAAATAATAACTCAAAACAACTAAAAATCGAATGTGATATTAAATTAAATGTACAAAATTATATATGTTTTATGTTTTTATTTTATATCATCTATTCTATTAGATTAGATGGAATTAAATTGAGAAGCGTCGTGTCGCGTCGCGTCCTTCACTTGGTTAGCATATTTTATGTATGTATATATTTGTAAGACTTTGATTGTTTGATGGTACACGCGATTCGCGAGGTCGACCGAGTTACACCCACGTGTTCAATAATCACCATCGATGCCGATAATTCGTGTTACATAGGTATTCCACATTATACTGTACTCTACATTGCGCACTCTATTTTTGTTTCGCATTTCATATAAATATAACATTTAACATTCTTCACATACAAAATAACATTCAATCAACTGTACGATACGAATTTTAATATTTATTTTCAATATATACATTCGAAAAACAATTAACATAACAGTGTAATTTATACAGGTCATATTTCACACGTGCAATTTGTATATATTATTTCTATATATTATTTTTATTCCATTTCTAATATTAATAATTAATCTTAATTTCAAAATTAGATTCCAATTGCTTTTAGTATATCAAAATGAATAATCACTAATAATAGTAAGTTTTAAAAAATGCATAATATTGTATTGATTTTGTAAATAAAATGAATACATTGAACAAATATATAAATTAATTTAATTCAAGACAGATATGTAAAGGCTAGCTATCAAAATGCATGAATGTCAACAAAATATTAAAATCATAACTGTCACAAATAATGCAGCAGCAATTTGGTTCGCTTTATAGGATTTACTTTATGCTAACTTCAAATGATACGCCAACTTTATTGATTAGGATCTTTATTATAAGAATTCGAATGTATGATTATTAAACTGAGCGTCAAGATGCAAAACTAATTTAATGTCTCGTAAGAATCAAAACGACATAACATGAAAATTATGTCGAATATTAATAAAACAAGCATATAATGATCAAATAAGTCATTAAACATGACTTACAGATAGAATATGAATATGAATAGAACTGCATCTGCCGCCTGAAACAAGTTTGATTCAATAATTAAGGCCAAAGGGCATATTCAGACACCTTCATATTCATAACTTGACGGCGTGACCAAATGGAACATGTACGTCTAACAAAAATCAAAACAATTATCTGCGCAAGTAAACTGGCATAGCCGTTCAGCTTGATTGGTTCCATATAAAAAAACAAACCAAAATGCGAATATCAACTCTATACCTCGATGCTACCAATGCTACTCCGTCCCCATCCAACAAATAATCAAATCAAAATATCATTTAAACATTCAAACTCACTAGAATCTATTATATTGTGAAACAATTCCAAAGATGATCATTTATAACTGCCATACGCAATCTTACGTGAATTCGTTTAAAGATGCTTGTTTGGATGTTTATGTTGTAGTTTTAAATTATACAATGTCGGAAGACTATACCGTTTTTTTTTTTTCATTATTATCAGAATGAAATGATGAGTGAAAAGGTAAGAATGCAATCTCTTGAGAAAAGTATTCTTTTACGTATACGCACATATTAGATTGTAACATGGGTCCGTTAAATTGAAACAAAAAGTATATGCAAATGTAAAAAAAAACTGTACTTATGTATATCGAACGGTTTATGAAATTTCACGCAGCCATCCCCCTGTCATGAATGTTATTTTCTAATCGTCAATAAAGTAACTGTACCGTGAAACTATCATTCATTGAGTTCGACACATGTATATTATTAGTGTTCATCCGGTAAATTTTCCTCTTATAAGAAAGGTTATTAACGGTGAAAATAATGACGGAAAAGCAATACACCAACCACGACGAATTGACATCTTAGACTTATTATTCATTTTTTCTTCGTCTTCTAAGTTATTATTTTTACGGTAAATTGTGTACATTAATTCTGTATGATGATTTATGACAATGAATATTTTTACGCAGACAATAGTTAGACATTTACTTTAATGTATATTAACTCATAAGATATTAAAACGCTCGAATATTTCGGCAAAAATACTTGCGAAAAAATAAATGAAATGCTTAGTTGCTTGCAATCAATGCAATCAAATGCTTATTCCCTATGCAAAAAGGGGTATAAAGAAGACAAGTTTACGAGAATGTGACTCCAAGTGTGAGTAACGGATATGGTAGGCAAATACAAGTCATCTGTGCCATCCCTCACAAAACTTATATCACAAATCAACACACCGTTACAATTCCAATTTTTGTTGCTCAGGTTGCTTATAAGCAACCTAAGCTTAAGCTTTATCAACCAATTTCATGTGTTACTTAATACGTGTTCCTTGTCTATCAAAATGTAACACCCTTTCTTATTTCACTCTCGCTTTTATGTATCATATTAATATCATTTTGAAATGAAATAAAATATTAGCACTCGATGTGTTATTAGATCAGAAGTAATTAAAAGATCGTTGAGGAAGCATAAAAGAGCTGCAAGCGGCAAATATCTGAATCGGCCTATGGCATTAGGTGTTTGTGTGTGCACAGTTTATCGCAAGCATCCGCCATTTGTCCATTCAATGACGTATAACGTGCGAAAGGCACGAAATTATCGAGAGTTGATAACTACCGTCCCACTTGACCATATGATTACGACGGGGGATACTTACTTTCAACTTTAATACACATTTACCACGATGTCAATAGTCACGAAATAAGCCGTTTTTTCAATATACAACATTATTATTTGTTATTATTATTATTATTTTTTCATATTTCTTAATTATACAATACATTATCAATTATATCGTTGCAGATATATAGATAAATGCGCGAAAACACTTGACTCGAATGATATCAAGATTTGTGTCTACTTTCAATTTTACAGCAGAATTGAACACGATCGTATCACCGCACCGATGTACACTTGCCTTTCAAAGTTTGATACATTGTAATTGCAAGCCATGTGTTTGTTTTGAAACAACAATTGTTTGTTCGTATTTCGCTTAAACATAACAACTCATGCGAGCAGCAGTTTTTGTTTTCCTTCCCTTTTGCTTAAATAAAGAAGGAATAAAGAATAGACAGAACGTAACAAATAAGCAATTGAATCGGACATTGAGACGCTGGCACAAGACGAGATTGTCACACGCAAAAAATGAATGGTTGTGCCAAAAAGTGGCGCGAAGTGAACACTCAGACGAACGAAGCTTTGGTCGTTTGCATTGGCAGCCGGACGCGGTGAGTTCTAAAAATGGTTGGCCAAGCGAAGCATAGCGACGCCAACTCAAAGCGCCGTCTCAAGCCAATCAGCAATGCCTCAAAATATGCTAAGCAATCGAACAATATAATTAGTTCAAAGTTGGATTAATACAAAAATTAATTAACTTTTACTTAACCAAATAAAAAAGCAAAATTAAATTAAAATTGAATAATATTTATTGAGAATGTAAAAAGACAATTATATATATAAAAATAAGATAAAAATAATAAAAGTGATAATGGAAGAAATGGAATTAGTTTTTGTAGAAGAGACTTTCACGTTGAATGGAGATGGAAGCTAAAGGCAGCCGTAAGGCAGAAAATGTTGATCGAAAAAGGCATAAATGTGAGATGTACGATCTGCAGAAAAGCTCGGCGACTGTTGTTGGGTGGATATAACGTAACGTGCTATCTAAAGTTGAATTGCTGTGAGCGATGTAGCTGGACGCGACCTCGACTAATTGAGGATTCTGGAAGAAAATGCGAAAGGGTGTATACACAAATACATGCATTGTGTGGCTGATATGCGCAAAAAATAGAAAGTGCACATTGAAATACGTGTGTGTTTTGAGTCGTTACATTGAATGTGTAGGTAAAGGCATATTTGTAAGTGTGTGAGTTGGTGTGATGCGCACTTGTCGAGAATGACTGGGCTCGCCTCGCACGCTCGTGACTGCGTCGTCGCTTGGGGCAATGACAGGTATAAGACGACTAATGCCACCTTCTTCTGCTGCCAGCCTGCTCGCTTGCCTCCTTCCACTGCCACTCTATACTCCGTACTCGCGACGCGACAACATCACTAACAAACAACCAAACTAATACTCCACAATTTCTAATCAACTCTCTTCTAATCAAAGTAAAACCACTTTTTAACTTTTACTCCCATTTCTTTTGCACTTTCATCCATTAATCGATTATTTATTTATTTCACACAACAGAATACAAATATTGAAAATCATAGTCGAAAAGCGTAATAAAGCAAAAATATGCACAAAATAGTGGCTCGTTGAATGAAGCAAACCGGTTGGAGGTTAAATTTGAAAACAGGTTGAAAATAAAAACGTGTGGCCTGTGAAACCGGCCACACGATAAGATATAATATTGACCGAGATCTACAAATTTAAAAAGTGTTTGCGACGTGGACGCGCGCAAAGGTCACGGCCAAGCACACGCAAATAATCTCACGTACGAACGCTCGCGTCTCTCCTATAAATAATAAATAACGGTTGTCCCGAAAGGGCTTTGCGCGAAAGCAATGACAGACAACAACTAACTTGCACTCCAACTAGTCTCCAACTCCAATTTCAATAACGCCAATTATTTCACATTCACACCAAATAAGCCATAACATAACCATTAGCTTTTAATATACATCACTCTTATTTACACTTACGTCAATTATGCCTACATTCGAAAGCATGATATATATAATACATATCATATATACATATAATAAGTCAAAATGTTTCAAGTCAAATTATTTATTTATTTTTTATTTTGTTATCCTAAACCACCAACAGTTAAATCAATTATTTTATTTACCATTTTTCGCACTTTCCACTTAGAGCAATTATACAAATTGCACACATTTTAATATTGTTTAATATTAATCTCAGTGGCTTGTGTTTGGCACTAACCAATGAGTTGTATATACTTTCACAGAAAGCTAATCAAATAATGATTGAGCATTATAAAGTATGCTACATTTAGATTGTGGAACACACAAATACATACTTTGTAAAAACAAAGAAAGATGACAACAAACTCAGTTTTTTTGCAATGTTCGAATCTTTGTCAAAATCAATACAGGCAATCAATAGGCAACCTATTTCATATAAATGCTAATTCAACATGCTCTTTTTCCATTAATGCTACTTAATAACTAGTTTGGTTTATCATTTTTGTATTTGTTTATTTACTATTTAGATAATTTTTTATTCATACGGATAGAAAACAACTTATAATATTTAAATGCAATTAAAATTTCAAATGATTCTTAAATATACTGGATTACTTTTTTATTTCCATTTCAATGTCTATTCAATTTAGTTTATGTAAATAACTAACTGGATTCGTATAAATCAAATTAATTAATTATTACTATTACTAATATAAAATTCTACTACTATTTGTATTAATTTATCATTTAAAATACAATTTGTTCATCTTATTTATCTCTATATTTTATATACTAATTGAAATATGAGCAAAAATTACATAAAATTAAAAAAATGTGATTTTCAATTATTTTATTATTAATAATCATCATACATGCTACATCAAATAAAATCTGAACGCAACTTTCTAAATTTCGGTTAATCAAAGTGCACCAATAAATAATAAATCTTAAAGGCAGGACTTTTAGTGAAACCGCGCAGAGCGATCCACTTTCCAGTGTCATAGCCACAAGTCGACTCAGAGCCGCTTACGAGAAACAAGCAAACACAACTTTCTCATACTTGGCGGGCCAAAAAAGAAAAAGAAAAAAAAGTCTTCTTCCCTTCAAAGATTCCCTTTGATGTCGACCAACTTTCTATCAACGAGTGAAGCGTGTCGCGCACCGTTAAGTGATAACAACACACATGATGAGCTTTCAAATTACGCTATGTAGATGTGCAAAGAAAGCCAAACGCACCGATCGTTGGATGCAAAATCTAATCCGATTGCACTGAGGCAAAAATCCTACAAAAGTTACTGCAATTGTAGGTTCATTCTACGCATCTTACCCGCAACTCGATTTCTGTCAAAACGACACAGAAAACCCCGCAGTTTCTGCGGGTTGGACAAGTCAAAACAATGTAACGGAACCCCGAGTGAGCTTAGAACTGTAAAAACAGTTGGACAAACCCGCAGAAACTACGGATAAAATATGTACAAATTATTGAACATGAAACAAGCTATTATGAAGG
Source organism: Gryon sp. ZL-2020 (assembly GCA_022817425.1). Taxonomy (NCBI): domain Eukaryota; kingdom Metazoa; phylum Arthropoda; class Insecta; order Hymenoptera; family Scelionidae; genus Gryon; species Gryon sp. ZL-2020. The sequence goes on along the minus strand of JABFPJ010001864.1, from coordinate 4,840 downwards.
ATAAAAAAACGTAGGTATTGATGGTTTTTTTCCTCAGTGTGCTCATCATAAAAGGTTAACCTCCAAAATAAAACAAATAAATACTATATGGCGCAACATATATAAAACAATCCATGTTTTCCTTCCTTCCTACCTTTGGTCTACTCATTTATTATTGCTTTTCATTATTCCAAACCCACTTGTGTATTAAACAAAACATGTATATTAAAAAAAAACTAATAAAACAAAAAATCAGTACATAAAAACATAAATTGTAATTTGACGAATAATATTACGTACGACAATAAAAAATTAGATTTGTCGTCTTAGTCATCTAAAGTAGAAATGATTGAAGTAGAAATGTAGAAATGAAATCTAACAGCAATTAAATCTTATCAAATCTTATTAAATCAATCAATAAGTTTGTAAAGAATGAAGACATAGTAGTAGCAGATGAATAAAAGATAAAAGTGAAGGCAAAAGAATAAAATAAAATAAAATAAAATAAAATAAAATAGCAGAAGAGAGAAGGAAGGCATTATTGAGGTGCACAAGAAGAACACCTTTATATGAGAGGCATAAATAATGCATAATAAGACGCTTAATCATTGTTAATCACGTCGCTTGATAAACTAACGAGTCAGACGAGTGGTTTGAACTGCTGATAATACACGTTACCCCCAGAGTAAGAAGGTGGATTTGCGTGAAAATCGGTGGGATAACAAGATTGGTACGTCAGAGAAAGGAAGCAGACGAGACGCATCGACTATTGGGTCAATTGCGCGCTACTTTAATTGAATTTGCAAAGCCCGTCGGCGGGAGCTAGTGGCGCCGAGTTTCGTGCTAGGCCTTAATTTACGTATCTCAAGCGCTTTATTATCGTCGAGGGACGCGAGGTCGTTAGCACGTTTATTGTGTGCAAGCCAGCCTTTGATCAAACAACGCGCGAAAATTACTCCAAACAGAGCATACAAACCAGGGGACTTTGACATTGGCAGAGGGAGAGGGCGCCACGGGTTATTGCACCCAATTTTTTTTTTTTTATTTATTTATTTATTTTTTTTATCCAAACAACAAAAAACACACAAGTAGTTTTCTGACTACTCTCTACAAATTTCCAGTCTAACGAATTCAGATTTATGCAAATTTAATATGTTGGCTTTTTCAAAGCATGCAGTCTTTTCGTTTTGCATTCATTTAGCACGCACAAGATGTAATTCAAAAATATGATCCAACTCAATCTTCAAATATAACAACAAAATGTTCATTCATTGATTCATTTATGTAGTGATTTATTGAACTTGTAACTTGCTACTATTAAAGATAAACAAATATAAATGATTGTACTGAACTTTTGTAAAAGGAAAAAGTATCAAGTTGACGAATTGAGTTAAAAAGAGAAGGAGAAAAAGGAAACTGTAGAGATGAATCTCGCGTGATAATCTAGCAATGAATTTACTCAAGGTCATCGTGAAGAGGACTGTTACTTTTCACAGGCCGTTGAAATTGTCGTTCAAGTTGGCGTATACCATGACTCGAGCAGGTCTAAGGTGGTAACCCCGGCAAGCGGTACTGTTACTGACACAGTGGCACGTTTATCCGATTGCGAGGACGCGAGACCTCCACACACAGCAACACTATTTTTTCGTTCACCAATTAGTGGCTTTAATTGTCCAATTAATATTAAACCAACACTTTCACGCTTTCAAAATCATCCAAATACATATTCAGTTATTTCAAATACATTATGTTTCTGTCAAATTCCATCCATCCATTGTAATGCGCAAATAATACGACTTATTGTTTTTTTAACATTTGGGCCGTATATTATTTTCTTTATCTTTGCTACAATATATTGATGATTGATTATTATTATACTGATGAAAAATGGTCACTTATATATATTAAATGTTCAATTGCATTTGGTTTATTATATTTGACATAATTGTCAGACATTTCTTTTGAACATCTTAAAGATGTTGTACATTGTATTTTGCAGAGCTGTATAGTGCAGTTTAAAAATGTTGAAATAAAATATGAAAAGAGGGGGAAAAGAAAAAAAGTAGAGCGCTGAAGGCCTGTTATTCTGACAATCGTTAAAATTGTGGCTGAAAAAACGAGAGCGCGTGAAATGAGCAGCAATGGCAAGATCATGAAAATCTCAGTGTTTGTGCAATTTTGTTTCCACCGACAACAATTGCAGTCCAACGGTTTGCTTCGAAAAAGGCACTTGGGTCCGGAACTTGCATTTTACGACTAAGCAATGCAGTCCATGCAGTAGCTCACTCTCTATATATATACACCGCAATATATTGCATTTCAAATATATATAAACAAATATATAATAGAATAGAATACAAATAATAAATGCAAAATATTAGCTTGAAATAAAGAAATGAAATTAAAGATATATATGAAATATATTAAAAAGTATGTATTATTTGATGATTTTGAAGAGTGAGAGAAGAGCGGATCGCGCGAAATGATTGAACGTGCGTCGAACTCTGATCTCGACTAACTCTGCGAACAAGGATGCGCGATGCGATTATTTGTAATGAGCAACACCATATGGCGTTAGCAATTTGTGCAAAGATCTAGGAGGAAGCAGGCGCGAGAGATAGCTATCGTATGGAGGCTTAGCTCTTTGCTTCCGCCACGCACGCATCCTCTCATATACACGTTACACGCATGCTCGCGAGAGGTCTAAAGGTGAGAAACAGTCGCGCCGCAAAACATATAAACGAGTGCCGTTTCCTTTGTTGCCACACTTTGTTACCTCTTCCGCAAATCCAATCCAATCATTTGCCTGCTTTCAGCAGTAACAACACACTAATCACATTCTTAACTTGTCATTCTCATACTGTTTATCATAAATATTCAATACATTAAACAATGTACATTCAAATGTGCAATTTAACAGCTTGTCTCAGAAGAGATGCGCTCTGGATTGCTGTCTCTCTTTTCAAACTTTGATCAAATGACACGTTTATGGCACGTGAATGCAAAAATTACACAAAGTATTTTTGCATATAAGTAATGTCAGTACCCAAGACAAAATGAGCACATAGACGCGCGCTAAGTTTTGCTCAACAAGCACAAGCTATTATTTATTAAGGTGAATACTCAAATCCATTGTCCCGAAATTAAGTCATTGTTAGTGTTTTTTTCAATTAAAATTTTTTAGTGATGAATAAAAGAAAATAAAAATAATCAGGCGATTCTTTGTTTTTGGGAGAATCTTCTTAATAAAGAAATTTTAATTTTTATTGTAAAATTTTCGCCCGGGACCTGAAATAGATTTTTATAATAATTTTTACACTCTAAAAAAACCATTTCAGGTCCCTGGCAAAAAGATTACAATAAAAATTAATATTTCTTTAATAAGATGATTCTCCCATAATCATAGAATCGCCTGATTACTCTTATTTTATTTTATTCATTAATAAAAAAATATAATTTAAAAAGACACTAAATTTCGGGACAATGGACTTTCGTATTCACCTTAAGGCTCTCTCATTGGCCCGACAAATTATCAACACACTCAATTCAAAAAGAGACACAAGTGCGCTTGCCCATCAATTTAATTAATGTCACATTCGTGCTCATCCTACAAACATTCATTTGTATTGTGCAAATATTTTATATTTCGATAATTAAACAAACTTACATTCTTCACACAATCGAATCAATATTTTCATTTACTAGGTTAAAAGCGCGCTCCGTGGATTTTAATTTTTTAATCATTTAAAACTGTCAAATTTGAACGTCGATCTTCATTTGACACTCCGCGAGTTTCGATATTTTAGTTCACGTAAACTTAAGACGACCAATCAGAATAGATTTTATCATGTCAACAATGCTGTATATCGAAAATTGCATAAACAGCTATATTAACGATAACATCTCAAATTTATAAATTTGTCTCGCCCCCGAGACAATTTTCAAATGAACTATACCATTCCTTTGTTTTTTTAACCAATCACACGACTAATAGATCGACAACAATCGGACTTCTTGGAATTGACGACTTGTAGCCAACTTTAAGGTGCCACCAACTTTTTATTATAGGAAGGATATATTAATTGAACATTTCAAAATTATTTATTATTTATTTATTATTGTAAATAAAAGCAATATGAAATTTAACTAGTTATACAAAAATGTATTTGTATATTCAAACGATATTAAAGAAAGCGAGTTTGAGGCGAAAAATTTGGATGAATTAGCATGAAAATGACAATTCAGCAGCAGCCATGTTGTACGACAGCGGCAGATTATTTCTAAGCCGCAAAGCAAGCCAAGATCGCGACGCTTGCTATTCTTGTACGTGCTAGACTGCACGGGGCATTGACACTCGTTTCTTCGTTCGCTCCGCATCGCTGCAGGTGCGCCTGTTAGACTTGCTCTTTAATTGCACCGCGTGTCGCTAATTCGATCAATCGCCCAATACCCAATACATTTTCTTTTTTTTTCTTTTCTTTTCTTTTTTTCGCGTACATTAAGGTTAAGCGGACACAACTAAGCAAAAGTCAGCTAGCTTATTTATTTCTGCAACATTCATATGTATATTTATTCTCCACACATAAAAATAGATTCCGTAAAAGATGTACTTAAATTAACTTTTGTGTGATTTGGCTTGGGCCCTGATAGAAAAAATTTATTTTTGCATACTATAAATCGTTTACTAACCAAATTTTCAGATACTTATATTTTTATATTCTAAAAATACCGATAAAATTTTGTTACATGATGTTTTTTCAGAATGTATATCTAAAAAATACAAATCTTCATGTTTCACGTAAGCATGAACTGATTTTTAACGTACTTACTTATTGACAAAACATTTTCATGCGACACAATT
>JABFPJ010001863.1:0-22563 GCA_022817425.1 Gryon sp. ZL-2020 | reverse complement strand
AAGTGGTTGAGGAACTTTTTCTTTTTACAAATATCGATTTTACAATTATTGATCGTCCTGCAACCATCTTTAATATATATAACTATATATATTTGAAAAAAGTGTAAACGTTTTACCACATTGCTTAAAAGAACAAGCGAAAAAATTGCATGTATTTTATACGAGCAAACTATTTACAAGAATTTTATAGTACATATATATCACTATTTTTTCAAAACCGACATTCAATCGCGAAGCTATAAAAGTCTTTAAATATAATAAGAAAATACGAAGGAGTATTATTCTATATAAATTTGCAAATATATATATATATGTAAGGTTTATATGCATGTGCATGACCGATCAATATTTTTTAATGTCTGATATTTTAATCGCATTTTTAATATATAATAATATAATATATATGTGTTACGAATTAAATAAATTTATTGTAGATTTAAACATTTATTTAAAATAAAACATTGTCACAAATTAAATGTTAAATTATAAATTATTGTTTGTCATGTTTGATTATATTTATTTTAATTATAATAAATTGCATTTAACGAAGACATTGAAAGAAATTGAAATTAATCGTAACATATTTATATTATATGTATAATATATATATATATGCATTGTAACCGATAAGTTACGGATCCGCACACGACGGCCGAGCGGAAGAACTATCAGCTGATTGATAGTTCGTCATATGCCGACACCTGTCGTGCAAGCTCGGTGGCCCGGCACATCAGCTGGGAAATTATTAAAATTAGGTCTGGGGATCCAGAAATGAACAAAACGCAAAGTCAAAGTTATCGAAATAACTAATATTTATTATAATACATTAAATAAGGATCTTACACTGTCGAGTGACACCAAATAACTAAACAAAAAAAAAAAAAAAAAAAAAAAAAGGAACAAAAGAACACGACTGCGTATATAAACAAAAGAACAAAATAGGTGGCAGCAGTAACAGAACTCGATTTGAATATATTTTAACACCCCCTCTCAAAGCGATGATTTATATCTTCATGCCGATATCACTCAGACACTTTCGATGTTTGATTTTAGACAGTCCTTTTGTAAGAACGTCTGCTGGCATATTATCACTTGCAAGAAATTTAATCTGTATCTCCTTTGCAGACAACACTTCTCTCACAAAATGATGACGCACATCTATGTGTTTGGTACGAGAGTGATGAACAGGGTTTTCTGCTAATTTTATAGCTCCTTGGTTATCAATGTGAACGGTAACAGCTGGCATGGCGCAGATCTCGATCTCTTCAAATAATCGTCGCAGATGAATTGCTTCTTTGGAGGCATTGCTCAGAGCCATATACTCTGACTCTGTCGTCGAAAGCGCCACTGTCCTCTGTTTTCTCGATTCCCATGAAACGGGGCCTCCACTCATCGTGAAGACGAAGCCGGTGTACGATCTTCTATCGTCTATACACGCAGCCCAATCAGCGTCGACGTAGCCGACTAAATCACCTCCTTTTGCATCAAAGGTGATTCCAAGGTCCTGTGTTCCTTGAAGATAACGCAAGACGCGCTTTGCAGCTTGCCAATGGCTAGGACCAAAGCAGTCATTAAATTGGCTTAACACGCTGGTGGCATGCATAATGTCTGGACGAGTCGCGACCGACAAGTACATTAACGCACCAACGAGTTCTCTGTAAGCCGTTGAACTCCCCAACAATGGAGTGGGAACATATGAATTTGTTAAGTGATATGAGACGGCGTTCCGCACAATATAGAAATATGGAAAAGCTATAGTGCGCACGAAAATATCTCGTATTGTTTGACTAATTTGATGAATGGTGTCGAAATACATTCGAATTCGCTCGGCTATATGCACGTTCTCAGGCACACTCTCTAACATAGTGAATAGTTCTGATGCGCTCTAATTTTCGCCCAAGAATTCGCGAACTGGGTCGAAAGATTCGTCGCCTAGGATTCTCGCAGTCAATTTTCTCGCGATTTCGACTCTCCCGGAACGTTGGATTCGAAAGCGCTCCTCCTCTCGTATGTTTAGCTGCACTGATGGTGGAGTAGTGACTAACTGGGTAACATACCTGTAAACCCCCAAGAAGAATTCCGCACGCGCCACCAACGTTAGGTTCTCTAGATACCGAGGCATTACGATTTCTAGGTCGTCGTCACTTGGTGCTAATAGGAATGGTATCGATAATACCGTCTTTACTGGAATCACCAGCCAACGTTTATGCCGTAATGGCACATTGGGGTTATATGTTGAATCAGAAGCAGGAGATAACGAGAATTTAACTAAGTTCTTTCGATAAACATTATATAACTGACGAAACGCATTGGGAGCAGAGTTCTCCAATTCAGTGAGACATGCTTCCCGCATGTCTCCCTATTTGGATAACGCGGCGGATAATGCGTTGCGTTACGTGGGATTAGGTCTATCAAATTCCGAGCGGCGGCCAAAGTCGAGGCGATGGGAGCCTCCATCGCTACCGGGTCATCCAAATTTATGGGCATCACGGGTCCCTGGCGGTTTCCGTATAAACGGCGTCGCAATTCCATTTCGCGTTCTGAAATGGTGTCACATTCATACATGGTTACACCATTCAATCAGGGGAGCACTGAGGACACTGGAATTACCTCATCGACCCCATTAGACTGCACTCTAAATGTTTCCACTATACAATTTACTTTTAAATTGAAATAATTGTTCAAAAACGTTCTCAGAAGTGTTTTACGGCCAACAGCCAAATGTCTGAGTGATATCGGCATGAAGATATAAATCATCGATTTGAGAGGGGGTGTTAAAATATATTCAAATCGAGTTCTGTTACTGCTGTCACCTATTTTGTTCTTTTGTTTATATACGCAGTCGTGTTCTTTTGTTCCTTTGGATTGATACACATTTTCCAACTTTTTCCATAGTTCTTTCGATGTTGCGCACTCTTTTACTTGCTTTAATTCGGTCAATACATTTATGTATTGACCGAATTAAAGCAATACATTTATGTATTGCCACGCGTCATTTTTTATTAAAAGTGCTTTCATGTGGATTCTCCACGTATCAAAGTTATCTTTTTGAAGCATTTCAATGCGCGTTACCGTTGGCGTCGCCATTTTGTTTTCGTTATTGCTTCGAAAATTCGAGAACTGAGGCAACCTTGTACACGGGCCACCGCGTGACAGCATATATATAAATATTTTATATATGTTACAGGCAATGACCGAAATTAGGCAATGTCGGTCATTGCCCAGGCAAATTCGGCCATGCCTAATACAACTTCTTTAAGTTCAGGGAATGCCGACAATGCCTAGGCAATGACGTACATGACCAAGTGCTATTCAATTGAGTTTAGGCAATGTTGAATGATTTTAATTAAAAAAAAATGAAGCACTTGTACGAAAACAAATCTTTATTATTTTATTTATTTTTACATGAAAGCCTGGAGTGGTAACGAGAATTGCATTTTAAATTATTATGGACAAGCAGTAAGATTTTTTTTAAACACATTTTCACATTGTGAAAATGTCTAATAAATTGGTAGCTACTTCTTCTGCTGTTTTTGCTTTGAGAGCTCGTAGAAGTGTAAATTTCAAATGTCAAAAGTCAAATGATCTTGATACGTCATAATGAAACGATATTCATCACAAAGCAAAGTAGTATCAACATTAACTACGAACTTTTAAGCATTGTTGACAATCACTAGTCAATGACCGAAATGTAAAACATTGCCTGATTTCGGTCATTGCCTGTAACATATATGCATATATTGTTTTTGATCGTTTACTTACTGACGCGAGTAATTTAAGCGTGAAAATTGACGATTAACGACAAAAGCGATAAATAAAAAAAGCAAACTTCTTCCACTTATCAATGTATTTTTAATGCGTGTTAATTTTCGTGAACACGCATATGTACATATATATTTTGTACAGAATTATGTAAGAAGTAGCGAATAAAAGATGAGTATAATGTTGATATTTTACACGACGTCTCAGTTATTTCGTTATTTGTTTCAAGTTTTAAGTTTTATATCAATATGCAGAAAACGATTAAAAAAATGACCGCGAACCTTTGAAAAAAATCAATAATGTATTCAATAAAGCTTTCGATACTTATGTGCTGCTGAATATAGCGCAGTCAAACAAAAAGTACATATTTTTACCGATCATCGAATTTTTTATATTTATCTACAATATTATATCAATAACTTTTTAAATCGACGTTTATATATAATATATAAGTTAAAAAAACGATGAGACAAAATTTAGTCATGCATGAACGAATGCAACAAGTATTTGATGTAGAAACGAGAATTGTTCGTTTTCATTTGGCCTAAATTGTGATTTTGCGTAGTTCTATTTTGGAACGTTTAAATTGATTAATGACTTAATCCATTTAATGCTATTTAAAATACGAACGATTTTGATAGGAAAATTGAAATTATATAAATATATATCTCGTAATTTATACATTAACGAAAGTGATTGTTGATTATTTTTTTAACGCAAATTTTGGAGCAATTTTGCATATACGTTGTAATTTTTCTATTATAAATAACGACGTTGAATAATTATACATAGAAAATGATGCGTCGTCGACATTCTGAAAATGTTTAGCTTGTAAAGGTAAATTATATTCTTTTTTATAAATATATATATATAATAAAACGTGAATAAGTTATTTCATCATTCGACTTTGTGAGCCGATTATATATATATATATATATAACGAATATATATATATTTTTCAATTACAAATTCAACTATTAAAAAAAATCAACAAGATGTCAAAACTGATGAAATTATTTTATACTTGTATATGAATTGTATAATTTTAACCTGCGCATATTCTAAATGAATTATATTTTAATGGGATTAGATTATAAGTGTATTGCATTAGTACTCAAATCTATATCAACATGAAAACTATTAATAAAAGTTTGCCTACTTTAAACATTTGGGTTTCTTATTTATTTTCAACAACATAACATAATAAGTAATATTTAACAAAATAAATGAAAAGACAATTTATTTTATTTTATTCTTCAATATTTTATTTCTGTAAACATTTACATCACATGCTTATACTAAATTTGCATTTGTTTTATATACGATCCAAGGCATATTTAGCGATATATTTCTTCACTCAACATACGATTATTATCCATTTTCTTCTCACTAGTTCACCGCATCAAATATCAGAATAATATCGCATTAATGATATATTTTTGTTTATTTTTAATGATCTTTTTTTTTTATATCTTGATTTTTATAATTTGTATTATCTGACACACTAAGTTTTAACATGCGATAATTTAAGGAACGTACAAAAACGTTTAAGTGTCAGATAATGTAATGTATCATCATTTTTGTATAATTATTATTTATCTTTTATGTATAAAACACAACATAATTACGTTTATTTAAAATTATAAAATTTAACAGTGTACATTTGTATGGGTTACTAGCTCGGGTTTTTAATCAAAATTATCGATGATAAAATGATGCAAATTTGAGGTTTTTGAACTAAAGTTACAGATAATCAAATTATATATATATATAACTAAATTCAAATTTTTTTAGTTAGGCAGATATTCTTTCAGTATATCATTTTTGTCGAAATGTTTAAATATAAAATATGAATAAACATATTTTATATATATGTATTTTGTATTAGGTACCTTAAACAATATTACGAGTATTTTATTGGGATAGTTTTAATATAAATCTTTGTTATTATATAGATAATAGATATTTTTTAAAGCTTTCAAAATAAATTGATTTTGTAGTATATATTTTTATATCATCACTAAAAGTCGAGATATGAATTAAGAGATTAGAATTACGTGGTTATTAAAAGATAATAAACTAATTAATATTTGCTTTTCTTATTAGAATTATGTAATTCAATCAAATTTATTAATATTTTCATATTAATGTCAAAAACTTATGTGACATAAACTGTTTAACAATATTGATTTTTTATGTAAATGTAAATATATATACAATAGTTTGTTAAAGTTCCAAAATCATTATACAAATATTCAAAAACAGTTTTTCATATAAAGTTATATTATGATTTTGATTGTAAAGAAATTGTATCTCAAATGCTTGTTTCTTATTGTTATATTACTTTTTACTTGAATCATTAAAATTATATATATCTTTTTTATTAGAAAAATAATATAAATACATCATTACATTTTTTTTTATTTTTCAAAATTGATCAATCATTTTAATATTAAAATACGTTAATTTGTTTAAACAAAATGCAATTTTACAACGATTAAATAAAATTTTATACCAATTAGTCAAACATCTAAATTTTAATGAAAAAAGCAAATTGTTATTATATATAAAATTTGCATAAGTCAATCATTCATTAATGTAGGAAGGAAATGTTTTTGTACATTGTATTATTGTATCCACATTAGATATAAAGTTATTCAAAATTAATTTCTCTTATGTTTGTAAAATAACTTAAGGACTTGAGAATTTTTTCTACATATATTATTATATTAATGCATAAATATAAGTATGTGTATATGAAGATACAATGTACAAAAATGTTAACACATGTAACTCAAATATTTTACAACCTTGTGCGTGTGAAAATGTATGATTCAAATAATCATTTTAAAAACCTCATACTTTTAAGTAGTAGAACTTGTATGTTATTATTGATAGGTTTTTATTGCTTGCACACAACATAATTATTATCAAAATCTAATCTAAATAAAATGTTGCACATTTTTCAGCCTCAAATTAAAACTTTTATGTTATATACTTATTTTCTTGCAAAATATTTGTTTTAATAATATTTATGTGTAAAAGCAATTATTTTTTGTTCACACTGAGAATATTTCAAATTTATGCCGGAAACGGATGTATATATATACAGGGTGTTCCAAACCACCCGTATCACCCACTTATTTCACAGGGGTTGCTGCGACACAAAAAATGAAAAAATACGTATCTAATATTTTTAAGAACTCTATCCGATGACATTGAAAGTGACCCCCAACCCCATTCCTGCGCGTGGAGAGGGGGCGATCTTAAAATTTCTAATGGCACCTCCTATTTTTTATTGCAGATTCAGAATCTACACGAAAACAATAAGAAACTTCTATTCCAAACATTTTTCTTAATTTTTTGTAGATAGCGCTGTAATAGAGTAATACAGTTCCTCCTTTTTTGTTAAAAATTAGAAAACATCGAATTAAAAAAAAAAAAAAAAGAAATAGAAATTTTGAAAAGAAGTATCAAAAGAAATTATACATAACATAACAATAACGAACATTTTTTGATACTTCTTTTTGCAATCTTCGATTTTTGCTCAGTTTTACCAAAAGAGTGGGAACTTTATTACTCTATTACAGCGCTGTCTACAAAAATTTAAGAAAAATGTTTGGCATAGAAGTTTCTTACTTTTTTTGTGTGGATTCTGAATCTGCAATAAAAAATATGGGGTGCCATTTGAAATTTTAAAATCACCCCCCCCCCACCCACAGGAATGGGATTGGAGGTTACTTTTAATGTCATCGGATAGTTCTTAAAAATATTAGATACTAATTTTTTCATTTTTTGTTTCGCAGCAACCCCTGTGAAATAATTGGATGGTACGGGTGGTTTGGAACACCGTGTATATCTCTGTTTCTGGTATATTTATATTTATAATTTTTCAAAGCATTTCTCTTAATTATCTTATTTATATATGATCACAGCTATATGATAATTATAATATATACGAAATAATTAAATTATATAAATATTACAATGACTTTGATGAAGCTAAAATTTGCAATAAATAATATTTACGTTACATTTTGCAGCACATTTGGTATTGATTTAAAGCAATGATATACCATTTAACAATTTTATATATCATATAAAAAAAAGTTACACGTTTAATTGTATTTTTATTTTCAAATTATGATCCGACATAATTGAATAACAGTCTTCATTGCATCGTTTTTATTGCAAACTTTAGAAATCGAATGATATTTTACTATGATTGTTATTACTATCAAATATATTTACATACGATCACAAATAACTAATTTGTTCATGAATTAAAAAGAAAAGATGTATAATCAATTTTGATGACTAGTAGCATTCTTACTCGGAAATAACTAAAAAATTGATATATTAATAAAACATAAACAATAAAGCCAGACTTAAACATATGTCAGTTGTGTTATCCACTGATAAATCACACTTAATTGATTCGCTGGATAAGCTAACTTTCATACACTATACACTTTCGACGAAAACAAATTTGAACCGAGAGATCGCTTTCAAATAAATTAAGCTACAAAAATGCGTGGGATGTAATTTGTAATAAAGATATTTCTAATCAATGATATAAATTTACAAATTAAATTGAATATTAAATTTTTGTAAATAACAAACATTAATTAATAGCAAAAGGAAAATAAAAATGTTATTTTATAAAAAAACTTCAGCAAATCAATAAATGAAAGTCAAAATAAAAAAAAGAAATAAATAACGAAAACTTAATAAAAGTAAAGTGTTGTCTATTATTGTCTGTTAATTTTTGTATCATTCAAATGTTTATGTAATAAAAAAATTAATAATTGCAAGCAACATTCAATAAATATCTAAAAATCATAAAACAAAGTTAATATATAAAGGATTTAAAAATACTTTATACATAAAGATATATAAATATGTATACGTGTGTACAAGAATAATTATAATTAGAGGTTTTATAGAATTAAATGCAATGAAAGCGATTCGTTCAGATCACATTTGAGATCGTTTACAATATTAAAAGGTTGCTAATACGCATTATAAAATGGGTTAGGTTTGTATAACATGAATGCACGATCTCGGAACCAATCCTTTCTGCTCGCCTCTTTCACATAAAAGCCACTTGCTATCGACCTCCAAAATGATCCTCAGTTTGTCGCCTTCGTTGAAAGATAAGTGTCCATTATTTGACGGTAATCTATGTGTGAGGGTGCGGGCATATCTGAAATACATTGCATTACATTCATTTAAATATAAAATTTCAGACTAATGATTATTTAATTTCCTTTAAACTATTTCCAAGGACTGAGAAGGAATTCCTCGATAAAAAACTAATATTAAATTAACTTAAAACATTTCAATTTATTACTTTAAATTAAGTTGCTGGTTAATTATTTACTTTATTATGCGAAATTTTTCATTTTAAAGAAAAAAGATGATTTTTTTTGTAATAGATTAATCTCAAGTCTACTAACTTGGGCGTCTGTTTGTTTGTCGCAGTTCTTGGAGTAATCGCCGATTTTGGTCGCGGTAACGAGGTAGAGGCAGCTCTTCGGTGCACCAAAGTGGAGTTTCGCTCGACATTAGACGTTCCATATGCCTTATAGGGTAACGAACTCGGTCGTGCCAAATGAACTTTCGTGCCAGAAACCGCGTCTTGATCGACTCGACTTGTTCTTCGCATAACCGTCCCTTCTTTTGTATTTCTCGCTGTCTTGGGCACTTGTGCGCTCGGGACTTTTCGCAACGTCGGAATTCCAAAACTCGGCGACTTTGCATTCTTTGGCGTCAAAACGTTACTCGACTGTTGCTGTTGTTTGACTGGCGATGTCAAAGGTCGCGGAATTTTGGACTTTGTAATGGACAATGGAATTCTACTCGGAGAAACTGGCGACAAATTGATTTTCTCTTTCGTGTCTTCTCTGCCATTTCCAATGAGTTCCCACTTTTCTTGCAATTTACGGAACTTAATTTCCCCCGAGAGATTGTCTTTGTCGTCATTTTTGGCTTCATTGCGCGAACCTTTTGACATATTTGCTCCACGCACATTTGCAGCCATCGCTGTGTTTAATGGCGAGTGCTCTAAACTGTCGGTATAATCCTCTGAATCATCAGATCCGCGTTTTTCCAGAGCACTTAACATTTTAGAACTTAGTGGCAAATGTGTACTCCATCGCTTTTTCGTGGCATTATCAAAGTCGAAATCGCGCTCATGTAACCCATGTGGATAAGAATTTCGCGAGCGAATTTTTCGCGGACTCGGCATTGCATGACGAATTTCAACTCGCTCTTTCTTTGGTGATTCAATGGTTTTGAAGTTTGTTGTCTGTAAAATAATTCATTCATATATTTTAATTAATTTAATTAATTCTTTGTAATTAAAGTTACTTTTGAATTTAATTATATATACGTACATGATTTGTGACTTTTCCAAAGCTGTTATGCAACTGCTTATACTGATAAAGAAGGTCTAATTGAAATGGACAGAGAGACAGTGGCTGCAATGTTTCCAAAAATGTATCAACAACGTCCCGCGTATTGATGCAAGCAAGTGCGTCCACAAACAAGCTATTGCTATTATAGTGTTTACGTAAAATCGATTCTCGAGTGCACAGATATGCAAACCAAGCGTCTAATGCCCTTAAACTGCAAATTAAAAAAAATCACAATTATTAGTATTATTTTTTTCCATTTTTCATTCACTCTTGAATTAATTTTAATATGATTATTATTTACTTTAATAAACCAAATATGAAAGCATGAAACTTTAGCATGCCCTCAGTGATAAAATCTTCTGTGTTAATTTTCTGGACTAGATCGTTTAGAGTTTTGGTCAACGGTCCCTGTTGTGATGATGCCTCAACAACTTGCCAAACGCTGTTTGTTATTGGACCAAATGTGGACTCAAGACAAGGTTTCAAACCGTCAGACATGATGGCATAAAGTGCCGGACATAAATTGCTTATGCACAATTGGGCGCATTCGTTTGTCTCGTTGTAATTTTGACGCTGATTGTGCACGGGTGTTTCAGTGTGCCAGTATTTCAATAAAATGTTTACGGCCTTGTTTACGCACCAAATCATCTCCCCTAAAATTTAAATCAACGAATAACTTAGTTTTCATATTTTTATTTTTGAATATATAATTAATATTTTATTTTTTAATTGATTAAAATTAAATTTTTCCAACACGCGCATGAAAAGTGGCCTATTTGAAAAGCAGTCACTTGTCAGAATAATATATTTCATATCAAGGGAGATAAAACCAGAAATTCGAGGAAGGGATTTCTGTTTGTCTCCCATAGTATGAACTATATTTTTCGTTACGAGGGAAAGAAAAAAAGCACTTTTCGATTTCCTCCTAGGAGTGAAAAGTGCGTTTTTCATGGCTGAGTAACGAAAAATATCATGTACGACTTGTGGAAAAAGTTGTACAATATACTATTAATTATGAATATAGTAAAATAAATATTAAAACATTAAAAAGGAAAACATACTTCTCTTGTCATTTATATTCGATGATCTTGGTTGAGTATGATTTTCCGTTGTTTCATTCCAGTTAGGTTTCTGTTCTTTGTCAGGTTCCGCATTAAATGCCTATAAATAATAAAAAGATTGTAAGAAAAAGTTATATTACAGCAAATTTGATTTATTTATTACTGTAAAATATGAAACCTTGTTTGGTGAGACCCGTTTTTGATTTTGATTCATCGCAAAACTCACGGTCTTCTTCTGCGAATCAACCATCTCCAGTGTCTTAAAAATATTCTTATTCATTCTGAGATTCAAGAATTTGCGTACACATGATCGCAACTTAATTTCTGAATTTTCATCATCGCCATCGCTATTTGACGAAAAACCACTTCGTTTCATAAACTCCTCCAGCTGTCTTATATCTTCCTCACTACTATCTAAAACCGCATTCTCATTTTGTACTTGACTAGTTAGTTGCAGTAATTTATCTGTAAAAAAATCATAAATGTTGTAAATGTAAATATTTGTTCGTTTTAAATTGAACCAAAAATACTTTTTTCATTGCAACTTACCAACACGAAACTTTTCTTCAACTTCGTCAACATCTTTGTCCGAATCATCATTACTGTTATGCTTCAGATCATTATTAATGTAATATAAATCCTGCAGCGATGTCTGCTTGTTGGTTTCAAAATGTTTGGTTTCACCGTCAGTACCATCATCGGTCGTTTCAAACATACTGCATCGTTTGGCATTCGTTGTTTTGTTGTTTTTGCGCAAAATACTTCGAGGTAATGGTGGCCGCGGCGGCGCTTTGTTAAGTAAATGTTCGTGTGCCAATTCGCTATCCGCATAGTTTCCTTTTGGATAACCTGGTCCGTAGTTATTATAATTTGCGTGTCTTATTGGCGGCTTGTTTTGTCCCGCGAGACCTGTCTCCGAACTGATACTGTCATAACGATAAAGATAGAGCGGATTGGTGACGTTGTTGTTCGATAAAATTGGCTGATTCATTAAGGAAGAGTCTGATAGAATGGTGGATGAGCCCCGATATCCCGAGGAGGGCTGTGTAGTTGTACTGCTTGACGATGACGTATAATTTGGCACATAATCGTTCAGTGTTCTTCGATATTGCGTCGGTGGTGACAGACAAAATAGTGGCTTTTTTACCTAAAATTTATCGATTACTTGATTAATTTGATATTCTACAAATGGAAGAATTAAATTTGGTAAAGATCAAAGTTTTTGAATGAAAAAATCTTTAAAGTTTTTAAGTTCAATAAAATCACATTTTGCAATATTGAAAGTTGAAAAGCTTTTTCAGTCGTACGCAGCGGAACTAATAATGGAAAAACAACATATATGCCTCGATCGCAGTGGCGCCCTCGGCTGTAATATACTATGTATGTTTGTAAAGTTTAATATTTAACATAATATAAATTTGCATAGTTGCTAAAGTTTGAGATATTAGATAATGTAATTAAAATTAATGGTTTAAATTTAAAATCAATAAACATTATTATATATAAAATTATTATAATAAAATTATATAAGTTTTATTTACACAGTTTTTTGCTTATAAAAATGTATACATTTTACTGATCTTCAAAAAAGAGGCAACTATATATATAGTGTGACACATTTATATTGCTCCACATTTACTATAATGTTTACATAACACAAAATATGATTATATAATATTTTTATGCAATAAAAATACTAAGTTCTTGTTTGTGACTTTGTTATTTAATCTTTAACTAAATTTAGGTTTTCTTACACTGAAAAAATTCCGTTTCAATATATCTCATTGAAATCTTCAAAAGCTTTGTTCGTGTTTGAAAAATTCAATCTTCGATTCTTCGAAAATATTAAATTTAAATATTATGATAACTTTCAATTACTTTGAAGCTTATCGAATATTTTAAAGCTCGAACTTGAAAGTATTCGATATAGAAATCTTTGAAAAGTATGTATAATATACTATTTCCAATCATAATTAATTAATGTAACAAAATTGTTAGTTCTCCTTTTCTAACTTACCTCTTCCCCCATTTTAATATGCTTCGCAACTTCCGGCACATTGTGCAAAATTTTCCGATATTCCGACGGTAAAAGGAAAGTAAGAGATTCCCAATCCTTAATATGCGAAAATCCTCGCTGTTTGAGACTATCAATGTCATTGCAAGAGAACGGCCGACTACCCTTGTTAAACACTCGTTTCCAGGTGGAAGTTGGTTTGCCTAAATTTTGCGGTTTAAGTGAGATATTTTCAAATTTGTCTTTAGTCGCGCTTATAAACGATAGATCCGGGAGAGCGTAGTTTGGATAAAATATATATACTGGTTTCTTGTTCAATACTGTTTCTTTCAGCAACGGATTGCTCGTCGATTTATTCACATTAACATCTGGATAAATGAACGACGTTTGTACGCCATTTTCCTCGACTTCCGTCATCACTTGGGTGCCGGTGGTCTTTAAAGAAAATGTCACCTTATCTGACATTCGAGGAGACTTTCGATCCAACTGAGACTTGGACACTTCCTCGGACAATTCTTCGATTGACACCGACGAGTTCATAACGTCGTCGGTAGCTTTGTTCGGCGAAATAGTCTTTGGTTGACTGTCAACGCTTGTACGTAAACTATTATCAGTGCTGAAATTGTTCCGACGATTGTCGTCGGGCTTCAGCCAGTTGATTGAAAAGTCATTTGTCAGTTGGTTGTTGATAGTGTGTCGATTTGGAATTTGCGTATTGGTATTTGTGTTTGAGCTGCTGTCAGTGCAGCTGCCACCGGTTGGCCATTTGTCGCTCGTTGAATCCGATTGGTCCAACGTCAAGCTCATACCCTCGATGCTCATACTCTTTTGCTTCATAAACAATCTCACGAGACTCAGATTGTGCATCTTCTTTGATGTATTATTCGTGGAATTGGAATCGTTAATCGAACTGCTCATTGCGTCGCCGGAATTCTGAAGATGCATTATTTGGTTACTTGATTCCGCTGAATCGACCTTTAAACATTTATAATTTCAATGTTTTTTTTGTCTCTGTTCTTTTTATAAATTAATACCAAAGTTAAAATGATTTTTCCTCATTCAAATGGTAAAAGTAGTTAATTTTTGCACTCTCGCAAGAAAAAGTATCGTACTCAACTCGTGAGCTCAGAAGATAATTTCTCCCACGCGTGAGCAGGATGCCATGCTCACGAGTAAGAGAAGTATTTCCTGAGTTCACTAGTTAAGTAATATACTATAAATTGAATGATTTTGTTATTATTTTTAAAAAAGAAATTCAACATGTTTCTATATAATAAATATTATTTATAACTTACCGAAAAATTCAGCGGCAAATTTGTCTGTCGTAAATTAACAATTTTATTTAAATCAGGCAAACTGCGACTTCTCTTATTTGGACTGAACTGCGCGGAATTCGCGGCCATTTGTAGCATATTTGGCATTGTGTTATTATTTCCCGATGGATGACGGAACATTGTTTTATTGATGGACGAATATTTCAAGTTACTCCAAGTTGTATAAATCTTTGAATCAGAACAGGCCATTGATAAGTCCAGCATGTTCGCCATTTCCAATACTTTATCGTAATTCATCATTTCTGGAACGTCAAACTTCTTTTGCTTATCTACAATATTAATATTATTAATCAATTATAAATTATACATTATATCAGTATTATATGAATTTCATATAATATTATTTATAAGACAACATGCCTTGTCCCTCAAAATCTTGCGAACCATCTGAATACATAGCTACACTGCCCTCAAATGCTATGGTATAATTATTTTTATTATTTGTTTGACATGTAAGCAACATATCCTCACAATCTAACGAATCTACGCTATAGCTTCCGCCAGATGGTAATACTGGTGCTTCTTTGACTGGAGAAAATAGCAGAGACGATTTGCATATTGATATTGTATCTGTGGTAGAACATGCTGAATCCTCGCCCTGCAAAATATTTCATTAAAATTGTCACTTTTTGTTCTTATCAGTTACAATAATAAATTAAACTTTCAAGTTGGAATAATTCTGTTATTTCAGACCTAATTCCAACATTGATATAACCAAAATTCAAAAATGGCCAATAAAATCCAGAAAATCATGAGAAAACTTGTTTCAACATTTCCATGATTGTAATATATTTCATTAGCAAGCCTTTGAAAATTGGACAGTTTAATATTAACGAGATAAACTAATGGACTTTTAGCAATGACATAACAACTTAAATCATTCATATAAAATAAGTCTTCGTCTGATCTGATCGTCGGATCTTCTTCACGTGTGAATTTG
The DNA here is from genome assembly GCA_022817425.1 of Gryon sp. ZL-2020. Classification (NCBI taxonomy): domain Eukaryota; kingdom Metazoa; phylum Arthropoda; class Insecta; order Hymenoptera; family Scelionidae; genus Gryon; species Gryon sp. ZL-2020. The sequence continues at coordinate 7,033 of JABFPJ010001863.1, read as the reverse complement.
TGGAATGATTGTGCAGGCATTTAGATTTACACTTGACAGAAGTGTTTGTTTTGCTATAAATCAAACTAATCAACCAGATTAATGCTAATAACATCAAGGATAAGTATATAATAACTGTCTGGAATTTACCTCTGAACGTTGTGTTGGATCAGCATAAGCAGCAGGTAAAGTACTGAGTAAAGTATGAATGTCAGATGTACGAAAGTTTTCCATATCAACCTCAGCGAGATTCGCATCTCGCGCCAGATCATCGTAATATCCCAAATCATCTTGGGTGTACGACGCAGACAATGAAGATAAAACGCTTGTACGCAATGGTAAGCTTCCATCTCTATAACTTTGAACAAAATAATGTTTATTCATTTCAATCAATTTAATTATAAAAATAACATATTTGCATTTTCAGTTTACTCTGACTTATAATATCACGTTTACATACTTATAATCAATGAACCATTGATATTCAGAATTGTCCTGAATAAAGTCCGAATTAATGAGATCTTGAACAATCGGATCGGTAGCTGGATTTGAATTGCAGTCGGAACCCGGAGTCTGTGGTTCCTCCATTGTGGCTGCTACCTTATTGCAACCTGTAAATTCATCTCGCATTAATTTTGCAATATTTTCATCTTACATTTATCCAACTCTGATTCAACAGTTTTTTATATTAGTATTATATAATTTACAATATTAAATTGCATCAACTTCTTATTTTAAATTGTATAAACTGAACAAAGGAAAAAAGATACGAAAAGAAGAAGAAGAAGAAGAAAATACAGTCAAAGGTTAATCCGCTGACTTTGACAAAATCTTTGTTTGCTTTCTTAATGAAATGTCAGTCTCGTTAATGAACAGTATGTTGTTGTATTTACCGTCTGACATTTTTTAACGCACATTTACAGCATCTTGGAAAGCACATAAGTTACAAGTGTTAAATGATAAAATAAAGAATAAATGACAACAATTGAAAAACATCTTTTGCACTAAAAAGAAACTCATCGCGTATGTATATATGAGTCATATGAGAATAACAGAAGTTATATATGCATCCAAGATTTCACATAACCTTAGGACACTAGCGCCAGTTATATTTATAGGGTAAATTCTTATTTCATTGGCAGTACTACAATCATCTTGTATCCTTCTTCATCATCTTTCACTTCTTTGTTGCACTTTTTGTCATCATTCAATATGCCACGGTATATAATTATGCACATGCGTATAATTATCATTGTATAAAATGAAAACAAATCAACCAAAGCTCTTACATACATTTTTTCTTAAACTTTTTCCCCTTTTTGGAACATTTTCCATGATTTTTGTCAGAAGAATACGGCGGATCCTCAGATGGAATTGTTAATGAAGTATGATTGCGCATGGAAAACTCAGCTACCTTCATAATGATGCAAAGAAGAAGTACTAACATCATTTGCAATTCTTCGCAGTAGTTATTGAGCAATAACACATATTCACCATTCAATTGACATTCACTTTGACTTTATTTTCTCATATACATATTCCATATATGTTTGCTCAAAAAAGTCAGCCTTTTAGCTTTGCCATCAAATTGACAAAATAAATGTTCAAACTTTCACAATCTTTTATGTCTCTTTTCACATTCACTGCCTTTCAATATTGCATTAGTTTAAACCAAACAAATTTTCATTTATTATAATATTGGTAATTATTATACATAATAGTATAAAGAACTACCATTTATTTTAATATGAAACTTTATTATTTAATTATTTAAATGTTATTTAAATGATTTGCTTTTTAAATAATTATTGTTTACATTAATTGTTTATTAGTATGGACATTAGTATTGATTGTTACAGTTATTATAATAATAATTATGACTATGATGATTATGTCAGCTTATAATTTGTATCCCTTCCTCTCAATTGCACTATTGCGCCAATTAATGAAGACAAAGTGTTAAATGGACGCAATGGAGTCGCCCATTTTTACGTTCATTGCATGAACCATTCAATTGAAATCTATCTTTGTGTTTAACATTAATCTAAATCTAATTAATCATTAAATTTTTATTAAAATTTAAATGAAAAAAAAATAAACAATTCAGGCGAAAAACTGTTTCATATTAAAACAATTATTATTAACAATAAACAAGTTATTGTTAATCATTCAAATTTAAATTACATTTTAATTATTTTCTCATTCTAAGTTATTACACTGCATTAATGCAATCAATTTCAAAATACATTTATAAATATTCACATCTCAAACACTCCGTCCAGAAAATGTATCTTCACTGAGTCATTATAATATCATTTTTTGAAACTTGTCGTTGGAAAAAAGAGCAAACAAATCAGTTGAATTTCACGGTTTCAACATCGCATTTGATAAAGTGATAATAAGTTGATGTTGAAATCGAACAAAAGGTGAACAAGTATAAACATTGAAATTGCAAGTTGATTTACAAGTTACGCGCAGCTTTCGTTGCAATCAACTGATATACAGTGGAAGCTGTGCGGGAGAACTGTTTGCACACGACACGATCCGTAGTTTAATCTCTATTAATAAATGCCCACAGCCTCAGTTAGAGTAGTTTAATCCGTACCTACACTTTCTCTCATATCCACGTTTTCATACTACTTGGGATCTTTTTTCATCTTCTTGGCCCTTTTTTTGGACATTTTTTTGTCTTCTTCGTTTACGATGGATTGTTCTGTTTTGTTGCTGTATTTATATCAAACGCAATTGTAAGGTTTCCTTTTGCTTTTATAAAGGTTTTCGACGATTTTTAATGTTAATACAAAAATTTATCTATCAAAATATTGTTTTTTTTTATGTTGAATATTTTATATTGATGTTTATGTTGATGTTTTGTTAGATCGGAAATTGTTTTTTACTTAGATTCTATATTACATTTATGCGGATTATGTTGCTAATCCGTTATTGAATTTAAGAAATCTGACTGATGTTAAATAAAAGTTACCATTTATGATTAATGGCTTTCATCTTTAATTTTGTGAAAATAAATTTTACTTTACAAACTCTTTTCTGTATATTTATACATATATAAATAGTCATATACAATTGTTTAAATGAAATTTGTATAACGCGACTTTCTTTAAATTAAGTGCAAATTTTCCACATTCAAAAAAAGGCGCTATATTCTTAATTTTTTTTAGTTTTAGTTTTACTCTTAACATTTATGTGCTTTTTTCATCCTTTAAATACCATTAAATTAATGAAAATACCATTAAAAAAAAATAATATTTAGCTAATTAGTTTTCCTTTGAAATGAATAAGTTAAAATAAAAACTGAAATGTGCGTTTTTATAATTATTTGATATAAAATATTCGACAAAGATTAAGTTTATTTTCACATTTCATCTCATTAATCATAAATAATCTACTTACCAATACGATCAGAATTGCCGCACAATACATCTGAAGCCGTAATCTAAACAACAACAAAACAATAAAATAAAGTAACTTTTAACGGAAAATATTCAATAATATTTTTTTACATATACATATGTTTTATTTTTCAGAATAAGGAACAATTCGATTACTTGAAACTTCACTTTATATGCATCAAATGTATATCAATGATACTGTAATATTTTTTAGTTGAAACAAAAATCAGAAGTGAAACAAATAATAACCATCACTTAAATAAATAATTAAATAATGTATATCTAATACATAATACAAATATGTTTATTAATTTTGTTTTGTTAATATTAGTTTTAGTTAAAAAAGTTGTTAGTTTTCCAACAAAAAACTGAATATACTAAATGTACACTTTTGTAAGGAATCTAAAATGTTTTTCCAGAAAGTCTCCCCTCCTATGACATTTCATCCCTTTACATATCTCTCACGACTTTTTCAGCCTCCAACATATTATCTTCATTTTCATAAGTATTAAATTGCAACAATCAAAAATAACAATAAAACAAACAAACGACATTTTTAAACAACAATAAACTTATGAACAACAAAACAAAACTTACAAATATTGTAACAAAAATTGTGTACAATATTCTAATTTCTATAACTTACATTCATGGCGACACAGGCAAAGATCCGCGCGATCGATACCCCAACTTTCTTCCCTCGAATTTCAGGTTACTGAAATGACATTAGAATGTTTTGTTGAAAAGAAGTGTATGCACGAAATGATCCATTGTTGACGACCAATCACGTGACAGAACTGTAAACAAAAGCAACTTATATTTTGTCTTGAATTTGTGAGGTCTTTCTGATAATTAAAATTGTCTCTATTTCTCGTTTCACATCGCTGCAAAATGTCAGACTGAAAAATGTACTTCTGCGCTCTATCAACCCTTAATTGTGCGCATGACATTGCTCTCGAGAGGATCTGATCTGACTCACCCTATATTTAAATTTAAATACGTCTACGGAATTTGTTTATTCACTGACATTTCTTTATTGTTATTGTAAAGTTAATTCAATAGTTCATTCAATCGGATATTTATTGATGATAATGGAAATTATAATATAAAATGTACTGTTTGTTTGTTATATATTTTATCAAATATCAACATTTTAGAACAGGTTATTGCGCGTGCGCTAAACACTATAATTTGCATCATCTGAGGGTAAATTTTCTACGTATATTTTATGTCATACTCTTTTGTTGTTGTCAAGTTGTTGTTTAAATATATAAAGTTTTTAAATAAAAGAGTATTATTTTATTATACAATATATATGAAATAATAATAATAATAATAATAATAATAATAATAATAATAATAATAATTATTATTATTATTTCTTGTATAATAAATAATATACATGTACATATTAAAGTTCCGTATCTTCAGCATCTCAGTATGATATATATATCTAAGAGCAATTGCATCATTAGAAGGATTAAGATAAGATCAAATAGAAGTGCATATTTAAAATATAGATATATGTATATATAGACAAATCAGTACTGTTGTTGTCAATATAATAAAAATTATTATTATTATATTGTAAAATGAATATGGTCATTTAAGATGATTCTTCAGTCGAATTCGCTGTTTCTCTTTCCCGCTAATGGAGTCAACATTAGGTCTATCCTTTTGGATCTTATATAGCTGAAGAATCACCTTAATAATCGATCTTTAAATGACAATGAAGTCATACATGAATTACAAAGAAAAAATATAAGCAATTTAAGTATCTCGGTAACGTGGTCCAGTATTAGTGGTTTAGACTTATAATAATCAGTTGAACGCTTGTTCAATTCTTCATGACATCCATTTTTTCTATTATACAAAAAGTACTTAAAAGTTCGTAATTAAATGTTAAAAATAATTAAATGAAGAAACGGACTTGTTTTTCGACGGGAATTAAAAAAATATAATTTCTCATGTATTTATAATAAACAACGTTAATAAAAAATGTTAAGTTATACTTTCAAACAATTTTGCACCTCAAAATTACTGAAAAACCGCAATCAATCTTACTTCAATTATATCAAATATTGCGCGATAAAATATAACATGATAACACGCAATTTTAGGGCTTATTTTCACAAGTAGATTTGCGTGTTGCGTGTATGTGTATCCAAGTTTTAACGTCAGTTCAAAATAAAGCATGCTAAAATGAATGAATACGAATTTTAAGGTTAATTACCTTAATTTGAAGTTTGAAATGAAGAAAAACGAAAGATGGTTTAAATAGTTTTGTTAATTTACATTTATGTAAATGTCAGATAAGAAGCAATTGTATTTCAAGGTCTTCATAATTATGAATTCAAGTTTACAATCTGTCCAAGATAAAATGAAAATTATGTTGTCTCACTGATATAAACGATGGAAAATCTTTTGTTTACATCATTGTTGATATTATTTTGTCAACAATTAGGACAATGTTTAGCTGATGAACCATTAATTATTGAGCCGGCCAAAACAATTGTTTGGGGTCCTGGTTTGTATCCCGAAAAGACGACGTTTCGTGCCAGATATATATTTTTGCAACTAAGAAATAAATATGAACAAAAGTGAGTATTTTTGTAATTCAACATTTGTTTAAGTAACTTAATTATTACTTATGTTTATTAATAATGTTTTATTTAGTATTTTTGTGGTATTATTAATATTTTTATTTATATATGCATTAAAATTTTTGTATTTTATTAGTTTAACCACAACTCCAGGAGATGATATAGTAAAAGCGAACATAAAAGGAAAGACGATTCTGGACACGCCTTGTCCTTTATGGACTCAAGTTTTAAATTGCTACGATGGTAGTTTTATTATTCGTTATAAGCTTCACAAAACCTGCTACGATTTAAAAATAAGTATCAAAGTTAAAGGAGAGGAAATTTTAGATCTACCAAAAGTATCAGGCAAGTATATAATATTTGAATAATAAGTGATTGTATATAATAATTTAATTAAGCATTTTTGAATGTAGAATACTACTACTAAGTTCCAAGCTCCTAGGTGGAGCAAAGGGCCAGGATGAGATTTCTCCACCGTTGGCGGCTGCACGCAATGCTTTTGATTTGTTGTCATGAGTATCCTAGGTTAGCTCCGGCAACTCTTTTTCTAGGGTGCGTCTCCAGGTGTCTTTGGGCCGACCTCTTTTGCGGTTGCCCTGCGGGTTCCAGTCGAGCGCCTGCCTGCAGATTTCTGTTGGGTCCTTACGTAATGTGTGTCCAATCCATTTGCACTTCCTAGTGCTAATCTCAATTGCAATTGTTGAGATTAGCACTATTGAGGTTGCAAATTTACAGGAGGTTTTGATTGGAGATGATATTTGGATACCAGATACGTAGGTCACAACGCAGACATCGGTTAACAAAGGTCTGCAGCTGTCTATCAGTGTTCTTTGAGGAGAGCCAGGTTTCGCAAGTGTACACTGAAAACAAAATAACGCCAAAAGCGTTTTAGGCCCATGCAGTTTTTGCATGAGTAACCACAGCAGTTGAATAGCAGTAGAAAGCACTGTGGCGCCACGTTGAAACTGAAAGTTCTAAAGTAGAAATTGTATTACCTGTCGCGTAATATTCGTAATATGCCACGCAAAAGATGCGTGGCGC
>JABFPJ010001862.1:0-22564 GCA_022817425.1 Gryon sp. ZL-2020 | reverse complement strand
TTGTAAGTATATGACTTAACCACTGGACTACCGAAGCTCTTAGAAATGATAACTAAGTATCGCTACTTACCTATAACTTTGATTGTGTATGGTCAAGATGTGGCTATGGCATGGTTACCAGATTAGGACCCGATAAGACCACCCATATGTTAACCATGACGCGGTAACCAGTTTTGGTTCAGATCAGGCCCAGGTTGGGAATCCCATTTTACGGAATTCCCGACTGGGGCCATATAAACACCCGGCGTTACATCCATGATCATAGCCCGATTTGAAAGTCAGGATGCCCTACCTGGGCCATCCTTGGCCCTTACAGAGCCGCGATTTAAAAAAAAAAAATAATGTCTCACGAAATGCTATTTTGGCCCCAATCAGCCCACCATTAATCTGGAATTAATCAAGCAAACCCCATCAGGGCCACATCTGAAACATGGCATGCCCGATTCCATTTCTACTAGTGCCAAATGCGCAAATTGAAAATGCGCATAGGCCATAAGTATGAATTGAAAATGTGAAGTGAATTTTCAATTCACGCTTATGGCCTATGATTTTCGCGCTTCTAAGATAAAGGACCAATATTGTTAATTGAATGCAATTATAAAAACAATTATAAGTTAATAAATCAATTTTTAACGTTTATATGTTACAGCTATCATGCAATTGAAACTAGGTTTATTTCCAGTAAATACATCATTACTGTCAAAGATATTACATTTTTATTTGAAAACGAGTTTTAAGTTAACGATACGCTCTTATATACAGCTTTGCATTATATGATACATTTGTCCAAACGACATATTTGAAATTAAAATATGTGTACATCATATATATATGATGTACACATATATGGTAACATTGTTACTCAAAATTACATTTAATATCTAATTAAAAAATGATAATACATTTTTCATTGCTGTGTCACATCATTTACATTTTGTATCACATCAATATCGCGAACAGAAAAAAACAAAATCGTTTTCAAATTATATTTGAAATGACTTACAATTTATATATTTTTGTATTGCAACATTTTTTCTGTGATTGAGCAAATATATGCATTATGAATAATCTAAATTAATATTTGTTAATCATGAAATTACAACTAATTTTTAATAACACATTATTCTTCGTAAAGAAAAGATCCAATTCAGTTAACCCTTATTCAGTCAAGGTGAGACCATAGATAATTCTGAGAAGAAAAGTCACGATGGAATTTTCGAAGTATAACAAAGATTATAAAGAATGACTTATTCTAGTATTGAATATTATATAATACAATATTTTTATTAAAAAACTACAAACACAGTAATTAATTGGTAAAATATTTATTTATTATTAAACCAATGGTTGTGCATTAATATGTTAATTTGAAAATATTATAAAAAATAAAAACATTCATCCTTTTTACATAGTCTCTTAAAATTACATATTTTTCATATCAAAATAATCTATCATTAAAAAATAATCTCTATTGGAAGTAAATGTTATTGTCCTCGTTTATTTCTTTTATTTTTTTGTGTGTTGAATATTTCAGCTTAAGAAATGTAGAGATCATTAAAAAAGTGTAAAAAATGAATCACTTTGTCCACATTTGTCTTCACAATTTAAACTGTCATACAAATTTTGAGGTTTTTAGCAGTTTCTTTGGCATTTGTATGTGCTTGCAAATTCAGTTGAATACTGAACACTTGTTATGAGGCACAGGTTGCACGAGTGCATTCTCATGAGGGTTATCACGTTATGGTACAGTTAAACGACAGTCTAGCGGTTTTCATGTTAAGCAAAGATATACCAGGACTACATGTGGATGGTCAATAATTCACTGATTTTTGTTATTTTCAACTTTAGAAATAATGATTTTTATTGATAATGGTGATATATATTGTTGACTTGAGATAATATTTTGTTACATTTTTAATATCATGTTTCAACTTTCATACAATTTAGATTTATTTAAAATTTAAAATACCTAAATAGTTCATTACAAAAAGTACTAAAAATAAATGTATATTCATTTATTTCCTCATTTAACCTTCACACCAATGCTTGTTAGATTTTATAAAAGTTAAGATTAATTTGTATTAATCAATAAACTTGCTGCCTCGTGCTACGAATATGTAAAAGTGTTCCAGTAAAGTAAATCAATATAAAGAAAGAACAAAATGTATGTTTATTTATATATTATATATTTTGTTTATTAATACAATGTAAATGCGTTACTGCAATTAGTTGAAAAATGATGAGTTATTACTCTGAATTCCGAAATTCTTTTGTAACGATGAAATGATTCATTTATCTCAATGCTGTAACAGTTTTCATTTTGCAGAAGAAATGGCAATTATTTTACACAACGATCAATGTTAGATCATAATTCATAGCAGTCATCAAAATATGTTTTTCTTTTTTCATTCTGTTATGATGTTTACTAAACTATAAAAATATTTTATATGTTATTAATGACAAATAAACGATTTATTATTTTATATTGTTTACAGAAATATTATTAATATACTTCAGACTAATACACACCGAAAAGAATTTGGTTGTTGGGTCCACAATTTATAGTAATGTAGATAACAAATTTTATTTATTTATTCTATATATAGACAAGCTCGATATGTGAAATACCCATCTTACAATTTTGTGATAAATTGCTGCGATCTAAGTATGTGTGAAAACGCATATTTAGACAAGCATTTAATATTATGACAAACAATAAATATAGCTTACATCTTAATATTAATTTTAATCTTAAAGTTATAATTATTAGGCTGACATGTATATACTAATAAGTCACAAGACAGTCATGCGTACTTCACAGGTCAGGACGTTCCAAAATTTTCCAAACTTATCTATTTGTACTATTCACATGACGAACTTTGTCGATTTCATAGTAAATTTTTTCCTGTGCAATAACAATTTCTCCCTTCATAATAACTTCGAAATTAACTCTGCTGTGCAAAGAAAAAACCAGTTAAGTATATAGCAATTCTTCATATACACTTAACTCATTTCTTGCCCAACATAGTATGAATTTTTGTTTATTAACAATATCGCTGATAAAAAGTAAATATTGATACTACACATTTTGATATTTTAATAAACGTATCCTTTAATAATTAATTGCAAAAAAATTTTGTTGATCAAAATCACCATCAAAATAGCAAATATTCAGCAAATGATAGATATTTCTAAAAAAAACGCATAAAAGGAAAATGGAACGTATTTTTTCGTTTCTCTACAACGTCCTTGCAATGAAAGATAACAGTCAAGTCCGTAGCAGCAACCCACTTCGTCGGCTCGTAAAATCGTCATCAGTCAAACTCGTGGAGGCAAAAGCTGTGTTTTATAGTTATTATTATTTTTTGTTGCGCCCCGTGCGACGTTTAATCGCAAACATCCTATGACAATGCATTGACGTAATGTGTAACAACATCGGGTATGTAACTGATGGAAACACGGTGGTGCCCTCCCCCCCTTCCACACTGAACGCGAAGCGATTCTTTCTTGCGGGCACACGCCAATTGGAGAAGCCACGTCTTGACCAAGTCTTTATAAGTAGGAGCCATCCGCGTCCTCGGAACTTACTCCCTCTCGAGAACGTGGCTCGATCGGAAACCGATTTTCAGAATATAGCCGCGTCGCTGTGGAACACCGGGTGTTGTTCACTCAGCAGGACGAAACAATACGAATTGTTTGCTTCTACGCGATTAAACGACAAACAACGTAACGTCTCCGAGTGATCCTACAACGAAAAGATTCACTGTGTTTCAGAAAAGGGATCGCTTTGATCTCTTATGCTAAAATTTTTGTTTCTTTTTGTTTTTAATTACGGTTTTCTGAAGCAACATAGGCGAACTAATTAAATCGCAGTTTACAGTCCTTTTATTGTTCTCCTTCGAAATGCGTATTTTGAGCACGTGAACGACTTTTGGACACGCGTAAATCCTTCGCCGAAGCCGACGAAGGTGAGTTGAGCATGAAATTGCTTTTCATGCATTCCAACTACTTCTTTCATCTCGTACTTCTTTTACTTCATCTTGTTTTGTCACATTTATTCTCACCCTCGCTGCAATCATGACATAAAACTGATCGTTATGATGACTGCAAAAATATATATAGTCAAGTTAAAGTATTGATAGTAATAACGTTAATAAGTGAAAGTGATCATTTAGCAAATTTAGCTGTTAATTAACAAATTAGCTATTTTGTACGTGTATTTCGAAATTGAGACCAATGATTCACACCGCATGTCTGTCTACTGAAAGTGCAATCCTTTACGTAAGAGTCGATGCCAGTACCGGCAAATTTGCGTAGACGGGGTAAAATTCAAAAGTTTCAAGTTTCATTGGATTATTTATAATTGTTTTACTTTTTTCTAGTTAGTTTATTTAATTTAAGTATAATTTATTAGAATTGATTAACCATGTAATTGATGTTGTGATAATATTTTCATTCAACCGTGCTCTTTTCGCAAACCGCTGCGGCATTCAAGAATCAAAATTTGAATAATAAAAAGTTAATAAAGATTATGACAATAATTGCAATTTATTAAATCATTTCTTTTTAAAAAAAACTGTCTAACTTGTGCTGCATTTAATTAAAATTAATGTAATTTTTAGTAAATACAAAACACTTTTAACTTGAGTCATCTAAGGATATGTAAGTCCTATTATACAATAAAGTGTTTATTTTTACAAACTTATGCAATTTAATTAATTACGTTTGATTTTATTTCAATTTAACTTACTATCATTGAATTCATACATTAACTTTTTCTTCCTATCAAGACATCAATGTTTCGATAAAAGTTGATTAAAATCTTATCACTTTTGTTTTCAAATCAATATTTGCAAATTTTTTGCTTAATCGGAGCGAAATTGCAACACTAAACTGCTAATGACTGTTATTAGCGAGTTTTCATATTTGAGTTAATTACAATAGTTAGACGATGAAGCTGCGGATAAAATGTGTGTCATGATTATCGTAGTTATTATTCATTAGATTAAAATTTCAAAGGAAGATATTCCCGCGAAATTATCATTGAAATATGACAGCGCGGAGTTGATCTAATCGTAATGAAATAAAACCTCGTCCAGTATAATGGACATGAGCTTGCATTGTTTCGTGCCTTATAAGTCTGCACTTGGTTCTCTAGCTGCGGCGTATTCGCGCTATATCTCAATCTCAGCGAGATCTCTCTCCTTGCCTCTTCACACTTAACCCTTAAATACTTCAATTCTCGGTATTCTCAACTTTTTATTGCCCTTTACATATTCAGCATATCTCATACTCGCCAACATCATTTATTTCACACTTATTTCCGACAAAACTAGATTCAACAATTTTTATTATGTCAATTAATTGCTTATTGAATTTTAATTCCAAATTCCATGCAAGTAAGCGCATGCTGTTGTTGTTTTTCTTAAATTCATCTTCAAATTACATAATTCAATAATTTACTATAAATAAACAAGGAAAAACGCTGGCTATATAAAATACAATTAACATAACGAAAAAAATGCTTGATTAATAAAAAAAAGAACATTACATATACTTTTTTATTAAGGTTATTATTGATTTTGTAATTTGTTAGTTTACGTAAAGTTTTAAGAATTCACATCACGTTGTTTGAAGTACATTGAAATTTAAAGCTCAGTTATGAAGAGTTTAATAATATTAGTTAAATAGTGTAGTAATTTAACTGTCGTAAAATAATTAATGATTTTTCGTAATTAATTTTTAAATGAATTTTGCCACTTGTTTACATAAAACATTTATTTCTTATTTATTAAATGAGAAATAAATAGATTTATTAAATTTTATCCCGGTTTATAGTATTTGTGTGATAAGTTTTTACTTTTAATACAGCAAATACTTTGTACAGTTCACTGAACATTGTAATGCACATTTGCTCCGTATAAATTGAAGAATTTGAAAAATCGTTCTTTCTTTTTATAACACTTTTTAAAATATAAACTCAAAGATAGAAGAAATTTACGTACAGTAAATTGATAGAACTTTATTCTACTATAGATTTAGTGTTCCTTTTACTAAACTCTATGTTAATTTATTGCATAATTAAAAATATATGTTCTACTATTAATATTAATATTATGTTCACTCTTTTACATAATAATAATCACAGTAAATCAATTTAGTATGTAAATGTTATATATTACTTTAATTGCTGATTTTTAATGATATATAAACTTATTTTACTACATTTGACTAATATAAAATGTCTTGACTATACAATTTAACTACTGTACTAATCGCACTAAAAGAAAATGTAGAAAGAAGTAACTATAAATAGCTTTTTCGAATGAAGTATTTCATATTCATATTATATATCATTTCATATCATGTACCATAAAATTTGTCAATGTTAAAACATAATATTTATCGATCGATTTACACAATGATACCAGTTGTTAATCCGACGGTTATTATTATGTAGTACAAATCTGATAAAAGATTATATTACGCCGAATGACTCTCTTGTATACACGTTGTAAGATCGATGATCGACATCATGTATTTATCGTTGACGTCTGGAAAAATCAATTATCATTCCCGTCAGATGTGCAATCAAGTTTGGTAGCGATAGAGCGATCCTGATTCAAACGCATATCAACATGCCGATTTCCATTGACATTGATACATCGACGGACAATTCCGGTTTGCGAGTGCTGAATTATACCGAATGCGCCGGCAATCGTCGACCGTATGTCAGGCGTGATTTAATTTAATTAAAAAAGCACAAATCAAATGACTCTCGCCGGTAATTAAGACGTAGCGATTTGAACGTGTAATCGAGGGAACACGAGAAAGATAAGAGGAAAGAAGAGGGGCAAGCAAAGACTTGATTTATAAACAGAAAATCACGTTTGTGCGTCTTCGTGATTGACGTTAACTCATCAGATCAATCACTCAGGTGCTTTTACTACGAAATCCAGCTAATTATCATATACTTATTCATTAACGACACCAATTATTATGACTCACAATATTTCTACTATACAAATATATTTATATATAAAAAAGCATTAAAATCTCAAATGATTGATGCAAAATTAACCATGACACAGCCGCGATATTTCACCTTTGTGGTGGCGCTGTTTGTATTAAAATTGGTCAAGGTTAATTGAAATCAATTATAATAAATTTATTGCTGCATTCTTTGTTTAATCGCAAAATTCTCAGGTCACATCGTTCGTCTTTTTTCATAATTTGTGCATAAAAATTACACACATTGACGTTTTTATTAATGAACTTGCATTTCATTTAACATTGATAGACAATAAGATTTAGAAATAAAAATAAAATAATAAAAATGTTCATTTCTATTTTATTTAGTAACTTCAAAAAATATATTGAAGCAAATGAAAAGAACAATTCTGAAAAGCATGATTTAATTTTGATTTCTTACATACACATGTATCTGCAGATGTTACAAATGTGACAAGACTTACTCCGACACGAGTCGACAGTAATGACGCCACGATGTACCTACCGCTTGTGAATTTAAGAAGCGTCAGTCAGGCCTTGTAATCGGCATTCCTGACATTAGCAAAATTGCTTCGTTTTCTTGTGTTAACGCCAATCGATTAAATATAAGATTTACATTCAAACATCGGACAAATATTTTGTTTATTTCATTACGAGTGAGAAAAATCAATTAATTATTTTGTACAGATACAGACATTTATATTACTTTATCATTAAACTTGCATTTTCTAACGCAGCTCATCAATTAAAATTGAAATGTTGTAATTATTAAACTACGTGAATAACACTTACAATTGTTTCGGCAATGAGTATAAACAGTTTTGGATGATTTATTATTACGCGACATGAAATGTTGCTTTTATACACTAATTTATATAACCTTACATAAATAATGCTTCTAGTGTACAATTTTTAATATAAATGCTGGTAGAAAATTATTGTAGGTCATGGTTATGTATGAAGTGAAATTATATAGTCTTAATCAAATCACGAAATATAACAGTTAATAAATAGATTTATCGTTAAAATGGACCAGCCTTGGTTTAAAAAAAAGTTTTGGAATACATGACCTGATTGATTTTTTAATCGTGTTATTATTTGTTTTTCTTTTGCAAAAGTTTATCACTTAATTATCTACGGTTATAAATAAATATTAAACGCAGCATACAAGATAAGTGAAGAAGTGATTTAAAAATAATGCCTCTACATATATTTTTCCAAGAAAAAGTACATAGTTTTATATTCTAGAAAATTATTTATAGTATTTATTCTATTCTCATTAATATGACTAATTTAATTTCAAAGTTGTCTAAATTATTCGTACCGAAAGCATAGCAATACAAATTTGAATTCAACGTTGACTAAAATGCCGACATTTTCCGGTCAGAAATTGAATTCAAAAGCATTAACAAAATTGATTAAGTTGGTCCGTTCAGAATACCGATGTCATGCGAAAATACGATGGTAAACATTCCGCCGTTCCAAAGTGGGAACTTTAAAGTTCTCGTAGTTGAAATGCAAGCGTTGAAATAATACAAATTAAAACCCATCCCTCTGCTTTATTGTGCACTAAGCAGATTAGCAATTATGTCGATTTTGTATAATTTTAATTTGTTGAAAATTAAAAATTGTCATTGATGAAAGCCAAGAACAAACTGATTCTAAGAATACGTCGCGTTTTATTATATGACAATAATTTGTCAGGAAAAATGTCCATATAATATGTTTGCGTACTTGTTGGTTGATTACACAGACTTAGTCACATAATTACATTGCTTGAAATAATAATCACTGGTTATAATGTAACTATTAAAGGAAGTTCCAAAAAGTGATAACCAAGGACACATTTGCCGTCAACGATGGAATTTTCAATCGTGCGCTTCATTATTCTGAATAATCCGTATTGTTATTTACATTTCTAAATTCGTTGTTTGAATAACTAAATTTTGTGCCATATTTAAGAATATATTTTGCAATACATAATTATAACTTTTTAATAAATCAAAAAACAAAGAAAGTTTTTGTGTAAGTAAAACAGCTTCTTTCATTTCTTCTTGTTATCATAATTTTTCAATTTCAAAAATTATGACATAAAACTGGTAAAATTAAAATTTCAATAATTTACTTTCCACATTTCTGAGTATATTTTGCAAATTAATGTTCATAGATTAGACATGTGTAATTATTTACATTGCTTCTATACTCCGATTTATTTGACTAAATTACTTATATTAAATCACTATGATTAATTATATTTATTTAACAAAACTTGACAGCTGGGTGTGATATTAATTGATTGTTAATACAACTCGAGGAGATTCAATTTTCAATTTTTTGCATTTTCTGTTCCTTTTTCTGTCTCTTCCTCTTCGTTTTTGCAGGTATCGTCGCGTGCGGCAATGGACTGGTATACATTTTTACACGAGTTAATATGATTTATAAGCAAGCAAAAGCATGCAAGCGCATGTTAAACAACGCGTGTAAAGTACGAACAGAGAAGCAAATAGAATGACAGAAAATAATCGTGACAGCGAAAAGGAGTGTGTGTAATTTGCACGTATTCCTTTAATTGCGAATTGCTGTGTGGAATGTCACATAAAGGGGAAAATTGTGGATAAAAGTTAAAATTATTAGATGTGCAATAAAGAAAATTGAGGAATCGTGTAATAAACACAACATTTTGATTTAGTCGTGACAACAAATAAGGAAAAACAATAGTGCGGATGAATAACTTATGATTAAAGACCATAAAATAAAATACAGTGTTTTTCTATTAATTGTGAATATTTGTACTATTATTAAGCAAACATCTTAGTGAAACTTTTATAATTGTCCATAATAAATATTTGACAAGAGCTGTGTACCGCAATTCTCAATGGATTTTGCTCTAATTTTGTTTAAAATGTTCGAAAGAACCAAAAGAACAAATTATAAAAACAGACTTTTGACATTTATCCAGACAAAATAAAGTTATAAATAATTAAATACAAGAAAGACGAACACGAGATGAAAATGGAGACAGTTTTTCACTTAATTGTTAATAACTATTTTTGTCGATGAATACAAAAAAACCGTTTTTACAATTGGTTCTTCTTCGATTCCAGAAAATTTTTAAAAATTCGAGCTAAGTGCATTACAAAATGCGATACGCAACTCATTTTGAATTTGAAAAACCTGAAATAAAAAATTGCAACAAAATGCATTTATTTATATGTATGAACAGAAATATAACTTCAAACTTGTATTTTTTCGTATACATATTTCTGTATATTCAATTTAAACACTATGTATAACTAACTGGCGACTCTTGGGTCATAACTGGGACCTTTGTACGTTTTCATCGATTTTATCCATTTTTATTTTAACGACAATATCGTTGCTTTTTATCCTTTTTAATCAGTTATTTGAATTAGACTACAATTTTATTTGTTCTCTTAGTCAATTTTGTTAGATTATATAACAAATTATAGTGATTTCGGAAAATAAAACAAATTGGTTAGTTCGTTGAAAATCGCGAACATTATTAATTCGTTCAACCTGTTGTAAAAATATGATTTTTTAAAATTACGTTCGAAGAAATTTAAAAAGACTTTTTTCATCAAAATTCGTGTTTGACGAATAATGCTGAGCAAACGCAATCACTTTAGTGGAATTAGCTGCGAGAATTGCAATTTGTCAGAATTCGTAATTATACGAACAAAGCCATCCGCATAAAAAAAACAACTGATTCGTTTCAAATTACCATAATTAACATTAATGTATGATCGATCGCTCGCTGATATATAAGTTCCGTGAAAATCGCTGTGGAATAAAGAAAGCAAGTAAAGATGAGCTCTAAAGTGAAGCCGTTTACGGAGGAGAAAAAAGGGAAGAAGAAAAAGAAAAAGAACACGAAAGAGGCAGGCGAAGAAACGGCCTTGTTACTTTCAATGGCAAGGTTGCTGGTACGCTATACCATAACCGCGATTGTTTCTACATCTCGTTGTTTCGAACGCATTCATGTCATTACGTTTACAGACTTGCAATTCTTATATGATCTACTTCGCCACTCGTATTGTTTGCAACTATTCGACATATTATTATCCGCAATATAAGTTAAATATTTTTATTGCGTGAAATCAGTTCTGCGGGGTTTTATGTTTATACGGTATTTTTTGAACATATAAACTTTTAAAACATTGAGAAATTATCATTTTTTATTTTATAATTCAAAGTATAATAAATAAAACTACAAGAAATAAAGAAATTATAACTAATTTTTAATCTGAATAATTGCTTACAATTACATATTAAATTTACATTTAAAAAAGTACTATTACGGAAAAAAAGTTTTTTGGTAATAGTACTTTCACTTTCTTACAAATATAAATTAAATTATAAATGAATCTGAAAAAAATCACCTTAAACTGATTATTGCGAGTATAAAAAAGTTTTAATTTCATAGTAATTCTTGTTTCTCTCAGAGTATAAATCACTTTCGACCTATATTTATGTCTTTAAGAACACCGTTTGCGTGTTAAACCCAGAGGAAATTGAATTTGATGAACATATCACTTAATCGAATCCCATTAGAGGCTTATTTATACGTCCGTAATTCACAGTAAGCTATACAAATGTTGAATGGTTTACGTGTTCCTCAATTTTACTTCCTAACAAAAGACATAATGCTCATCCAACTGTCCGAATACAAATTGCAATTGATTATATGATTACAAATGATTACACAATAGACTAATTGCACTCGCGTGTACAAACTTAATTACCCGATTACTGTGAAGGAACATTTGCTTATCGCTATTCGACGGCGAAACCGTTCAATTTGTTACGCAGCATCGCGGTGGTCAGGCACTGATTATTCTCGTGACAAGTTAACTTCGCACATAAAATGAGATTCTATCATACGTCACTGTACCGTGAAATCAATCTCGCAGTCCGGTTTTTGATGAGCGGAAAATGCATTTGATTATATCTCTGCGATGATATAAGAAACGAAAAATAAAACATTTGCAAAACTTGTCAGGATCTTGTGATACATGACAAATTAATCAAACAGATTTGATTGGCGTAAAACTTGTTGATAATACAAATGAAAACATTAACACTTAAGATTGTGTTATCTTTATTATTTAATATATACGACACGAAGAAAAAAGGCAATTAGATTTTATGATTTAACTTGTCAGAAATTTGCCAGATTTTATTACTCAGATAATTCATTTTTTTAATCATTTTTTTTGCTTAACAACTTGCTATGTTATTATGCAAAATAATAGAAATATTAATATTATTTGTATTAGATATATTGACGAACACAGTATTACAATTAAAAAATACTTAATTAGTTAAAGAAACATTATTTCATAAATATATATTATTAGAAACAAAGTAAATTATACTGATAACATCAAAACATGGTTATATCAGAAAAAAATATTATTTTTATAGACAGTTCTTCTTTTCTGATTTAAGACAAAACAAGAAATCTTCATCCAGTTTTTCTCTAAAGACTAAAACTCACTATCAATTAAAGACACGAATAGATGTTTTCATTCATTTATTTATCGACGACGATTAGCAGAACAACTTGTTGAACGGCTTTTTGTTCTCGATTACATTAACAATATCGATTTAACATTTCTTCTAAAGATTCTTTCTCTACTTTTTTTACGAACAAAAACCATTAATCATTCACTTTGCTTTGAAGCTTTTTAATTAAATAGTTAACGAGTGAAGAACGAACGGAATGTTTGCCGCGCGTATACAGGCACACGAATTTTTGTCTTCGGCTTTTGCAATATATACGATAATCATTTGCAAAAGACAAGTAGTTCTGATTTATATTTTTTATGAATTTCCGTTCTTTTATAAATAATCCACGTGACATTATAAAACATGTTCCCGTAACTAGCTATTAATAGGTTCTAGTTGCGTTTAAAGTAGCAAACATCGAACTTAACGACATCAACGTTCATTACAAGCAACATTTATTTTCTCTTAAACATTACCATAAATATACGATTAGATTACACTTATTTCTACGATCATTACTTATATATATACATAAAACATTAAGATACTCCCGTAAAACGGATAATAATCGTACTGTTTTTGTATCGTATACCAAGTAATATTATGTTACATTAGCGTTTAATTTTGCGTTCAAATTTAGTGAAATAATTAAATGGCAACATATTAAGTATCGCCATTTGAACAATTTACGGCATTTACGGCCAATAAACCTAATGATTTTTTTTTATTTTAACATGAGAAGATTTAGCGCATTACATTATTAGCAACTAATTTGGTGGATATGATGATTATCGCTAAGATTTGCTACTTGTTTCTTGTAACATTAGTCTATCTAGTACGTCGAAGATAAGGCACTGATTGCTATAATACACTGAAAGAAAAAAGCATACTGCACGCGTACAAGATTTCATTGATGATGCGAATAGTTTTATAGCATACCCATTCATCATTACTCTCTCATTTGCACGAAACGTCGATTAAATTATACGAAGTCGTAGCTGAAAGACTTTGACAGCAAAATCATTATTTTGACACGGGGATATTAATTTATTGAATGATTTAGTTAAGAAATGTTATCGCAAAACATGATAATAATGTTGTTGAAACGTAATTCAATTAATTTCATTCGTTCAAGTTTTAATTTTCTACTAACATTCATTCATATTTGTAACTAAGAATAATACAGAATACGGCATGTAATTATTACATATTGTTAGAAGTATACTTTTGACAAGGTTTTTAAGCATAAAAGATGCAATTATTTTACTTACGTTATCATTAACATGTTGCGTTTAATAGTCATAAAAGATTTATTTTAAGCTGTATTTATATACTAAACTCTAAAAAACGTATAAATAGTTAAATGAAAATTGCGTATATCTTAATTCACTTTGTGTACACTTAAATGGCAAGGCACTGTGATTTCAATGCCTTTACTCTTCGTGAGACTCAAATCGAGAGAAAGTCAATGCTCTGTTACACCTACAACGTACTTTGTTGACACTGACCCTGCCATTCCATGTTACATCACCGAATTGAATTCTTCACTTATTCCACTTGTCTAAACCAATTTACAATCATTAGCATTCGTGAGATATACTACTTTGAATTTGCATTCTAGTAAACTGTTTTCTTTTCTAATAATCGTAAATAAATAAATTAGATTAATATTAAATATAATATCGTTTTAGCCATGATGAAGTTTCTAAAAAAATATTATAGCAAGTAAAAAAATTATTTTCTTAATAAATGAAGCTTTAGAAGATAATATATAAAATTAAATAAAAACAATTTGACACGTCATTAATCATAACAAATTTCTTATTATTAGTTTTTAAGTATATTTTATCAACTGAATCGTAAAAAGCGTTCTTATTGTATTTTAAAGATTCATGATTTTGTTATGGTTCGAAATTAAGATAACAATTAGAAATATAAAAAACAGTTTGCTCAGGGATGGTTGGTGAAATAAATTAACACGTGTTTGTCGGAGGGGGATACTTCCTATAACAGGCACGTTGATGGTCTAGACCATGTAGCCCGTTGAACGATCTGTTACGAACCAGAAACGCGTCACGATTCACAAGACTTATGTCACGAGCGTGCAAAGATTCGCGCGGATATATTACCATTGAATAGCTAAAGGCCAATCGGACACAACAGAAGATATCAAACAACTAAAGACCCTCTGCATATTCGTTAATATATATCGCGGAAGTACGATAACATTATTAATCTTAATTATAAATAAAATTTTAAAAAACATTACTATGTTTATAATTTGTATAAATTTAAACTTTGTATATCATTATTTAGTTAAATTTTTATATGTACAAGAAAACGATGAAAGATATTTAATGTAAAAATGAACACTAATATTTTCATTCAACATTCTGAATTAGTGTATAAACTGAAATTTATGTTGTGTAGTGAAATTTTAAAGTTCAGTATTTACATATTTTTTAAAAATCATACTTTCTTTCTTCATTTTAAGTTATGAAAAAAATATACCAAAGTATAATTTTTTTATTAATTTAAGCAAAACTTCAGCCGGAAGTTTTCTCGGTAAAATATATATTGAAGTGACTTGTTATTATAATTCTATAATCGAATCATTGTATCGTTAGAATAAGCTCATCTCAATTTCTGATACTACTTAACCCTCAATAAAATACGCTTTATATCCTTACGCTTAATCTTAGCAAACCCTTCATTCAACAGAAAAAGTAACAGATAAATCAGTTTAGCATTTAAAAGTCCTTCCTCATCATGTAATAATAAATCGTTATTTGTAATAAATAAATACTTAAGAAAATATTAAAATACTGATCTTTTACATCTTTGACACTTTGTAAATAAAAATTTTATTCTATTAGTATTATATAAATTTGCGTTAATAACAACATTTATAAATTTTTCGTTAAAGTCGTTGCGTTTTAATTTACATATTTATCTAATTTTAAGATAAAAGTGTGCATTTTTGTTACATAGTCTGGCACATCCAGCATTTTTCTACTGGACGTTAGCCAACGGAATAACTACAATAACGCCTGATTGAATGCTTGACAAAATTTAACATTTACAGTCACTTTTTTTTAATTAATTTATCATGATGAAAAATATTACATTTATTATAGTTTCCGGAAAAAATATACAACTGCACTTATCATTTACTAGTTATTCCCAGAAGCACAAATAATTCATCAAAAACAGTTATTCATACAAATCATTCATTTCATATTTCTCTATTTTGTTTGTTCTTTCTTTTGATTTAAGAATAAAAATAAATAAATTGCTAATGAAAGAATACAATTATATTCTTTGTCCATAAAATTATCAAAACTATTGATAATTAAAATAATTAAAAATAATTATATTAATGAATATGAATTTTTCAGCTCAGGCAGTGAATCATAATGCGGCTAAACTACCGAATTATTAACGTATTGATACCTTTGGTATCATGCGTTTTAGCACAAGGTAATTATTAATTATACAATACAAATATACAATACATTAAATATACAATACAATTCAAAGGAATTTATAAATTGATTGTTAAAAAAATGTTTCAAAAAGAGAAGCAAGAAAAAAACAGCGTTCAAACAAAAGTTGAAATCTTGTTGCAATCTTCTATCTTGCATCTGTACAAGTGATGACATCAAAATCGTAACATTTGTACATCTCATTCTTAGACTTTACTGGAAAAGATCAATCTCGTATCATTTATATCAATAAAACTTTTTTCAACTAGACATTCTCTAAACGTGTGAATACCTGCTGAGTAAGTTTTTCCAACTACGACCACCCAATGATTGATTGAAATCCTGCGAAAATTCTTTAATACCATACAAAGAAATATTTTAGTATGCTCATCTTTTTTTATGTAGTTCATATTATTAAACTGGGTGGTTCTTGGTATGTTTTCCATTTCTTGACATTTTCTTTTTCCCATATGTAATAAAAATTTTGAAGCGAGACTTTTCCGCCAGTATCTCTTTTCACATCGGCCAATTACAGACGTGCTTATACGTATACATCGCACATACGTGAGGTGTTTACAGAAAGGGAATGCACGCAAGTATGCGGTTCGCCACTATTTTTACCAGTTTAAAGACGAGCAATCCTGAGGCGAGAAAGAAAACCTTCCTTGGCAGTTGTTACTGTCGTCAAACAGGTTTCGAATGTGCACCTCAACCTTCATTACATAGATGGTAGCCCTTCATAGTTATTCCAGAACATGCCAGCTACCTTGTTTCGACCTATCTTTGTCGACCTACGATAATTATTCACCTTCAATACTTCGTAGAAGCTTACACTGTTAGCGTATAATAATAATGATACATCTATTACTACTCTCGATTGAATCTTTATAATGATGTGTTAAATTACATTTAATACAAATCTGATTAATTTATAAAAATATTCAACATCCATTTATGAACAATTTTAAATAATAAATGTGGTAGGAAGAAGTAATATTGACATTAATGTTTTATTTTTCAGACTATTACGACTTTGATAACTACGACAAACGACAGATGACAACCAATTTTGTATGTACTAAAGAAGGATTCCATGAAGATCCACAAGATTGTAGAGCATTTTATCGGTGTGTAGATTGGGGCGATGGTCGACCTATGACACCTTTTAAGCAAGAATGTGGTGAAGGAACTGTTTTCTCAAAATCTAGAGGAAATATTTGTACATTTCCACATGATAGTGGAAGACCAGAATGTAGTGATTCTGATAATAATATTGATTCGAATTTAAGTCAAAATCAAAATACTGGCACACAATTACCTGAATGTACCGAAGAAGGATGGTTAGAAGATCCTGATGACTGTACAAGATTTTACAGATGTGTGGATGAAGGTTACGATAGCTTAAAGCGTTATCCATATACATGTGGAGCTGGAACAGTTTTTGATCTAAAAGCAGAACGATGTAATCATCCATTTGAAGTCGATAGACCAGAATGCAAAGAGCAAAAACCAAATGGACAAGTACCAGATCAATCACTAATGCCACCAAATCAACCAGGTTCTTGGTATCCTGGAATGTCTGAAGGTGATCATCAAAATTCTGGAGGTTATCCTCAGGGTACAGGTGAAGCGGGATATCCAAGTAATGAGGCATATCCAGGTGCTACAGGATATCCATCTAGTACAGGAGAACAACAAACCGAGTCCAAACCTCAGAATGGTTTATATTCTCCACCAAGAAAACCATCTGGACCTGTTGGACCGGGTATATCTAATTTTGGTGAAGGATCACTGGGTTTCGATCAATCAGCAGGATCTCCTACACAAGGATTATCAGGTCCATCAGGATCTTTTCCTCAAACTCCTAGAGAGCCTACTAATACACAATCTGTAATTCCTCCCGATTCATCTAAACCATCGTATAATCAAAGACCAGATGTTGATAGTCCTCAAATAATACAAGCTGCAAGCCCTTCTAGTGGTTCTGGTGGCTTAGGCCCATCAGGTTTTGATAGTCCAGCTTCTTCAAGTGGACCACCTTCAATGCCTCCTAAAACTCCAAGCAGTGTTCTTGAAGTACCTAATGCATCTAATAATCCTGCACTTTCTTCAAATCCTACTAGACCAACAACCAGTCAAAACCAACCAAATTTTCCGACTTCTCCCGATTCTTCAGTAAGACCAAATGACTTTAGAAAACCAGGAACTCCTGCAACATCTTACATTCCAATAACAGATTCTCAAAAATCTGATAATCCAACACCTGGACTTGTATCTGGTTCTGGAATGCAATCTCCCTCTCAAATTTTATCACATACTTGCATTCAAGAAGGATTCTTCCCAAATCCGAAAAATTGTCATAAATTTATCCGTTGTGTAGGTGATGCAAAAACTGGGTACCAAAAATTTGATTTTGAATGTGGACCAGGTACTGCATGGGATCAAGCTCTCCAAACTTGTAATTATGCTAATCAAGTTGAAGCCTGCAAAGCCCAATCTATCCAAGGATCAGCTCCTTCATCTCCATCAGGTACTACTCCAGCTACACCGAAACCCATGAAACAACCATCTGTATCTACAATTAAACCCACTAAAGAACCATCTATATCTACAAGTAAACCTGAAGTAACTCCTTCAAAAGCTGAAATGACAGAAATTTCTTCAGAATCTAGTGAAGAATCTAAACCAGATTGCAACAAAAAGAAACCAACTAGTTACACACCTGTCTGTGAAGAGGAAGGTTTTAAACCAGTTGCAGAAGATTGCCAAAAGTTCTATCGTTGTGTATATAATGGCAATGGTTTCAATGTATACCACTTTGAATGTTCAGATGGTACAATTTTCGACCCTAGTATTAACGTATGCAATTACCCAGAATCAGTTTATCCGCCAAGAGATTGTTCGTCATCGTCTGATTCAATACAGATGCCAACAACAACGCCCATAAGCTCTTCTGAAGAAGTTTCTGAAACATCATCAGCTGCAACAACTATGCCCGGAGAAACTACAACAGAAAAAGAATCTACTTCTCCGACAACTCCAACTGAGAAACCTGCACCTTCTACAGAAAGTACTGCATCTACAGAAGGAACAACAACAGAGGAAGGTAGCACTACTGAAAGCAGTATTACTACTGAAGCAGGTGCTACTACATCTACGGAAGCCGGCAGTACAACTGAAGCTGGAGCTACTACACCTGCGGAAGCCGGTAGTACAATCGAACCTGGTAGTACAACTAAAGCTGGTGGCACAACCGAAGCGGGCAGTACGACTGAAGCTGGCAGTACAACTGAAGCTGGTAGTACAACTGAAGCTGGTAGTACAACTGAAGCAGAAAGTACGACAGAAGCTGGTAGTACAACTGAAGCTGGCAGTACAACTGAAGCAGAAAGTACAACTGAAGCTGGCGGTACAACCGAACCTGGTAGTACAACTGAAGCTGGTAGCACAACCGAAGCTGGCAGTACAACCGAAGGTGGTAGTACAACTGAAGCAGGTAGCACAACCGAAGCTGGTAGTACAACCGAAGCTGGAAGCACCACTGAAGCTAGTAGTACAACCGATGCTGGTAGCACAACTGAAACAGAAAGTACGACAGAAGGAGGAAGTACCACCGAAGGTGCAACTTCTACGGAAGCTGGTAGCACTACAGAAGGGTCTTCAACGACAGAAAGTGGAACAAGTACAGAGTCATCAATGGATGCAACAACTTCAAAACCAGAATCATCATCTCCCATTATTCCTCCAGGAGCATTCCCTTGTCCTGTTCCTAATTTATCCGGCGATCAGTTTGTATTAGCTTGTCCATCTGGATTCCGAAGATATCCGCGATACTGCAATCTGTTTTATCAGTGCACTACTTCCGACGTTATGGAAGTAAAAATTCTTGTTTTCAGCTGTCCGAAAGACACCGTTTTCGACGAAAAGAAGATACAATGTATACCGGAAGAAGAAAGCGATACACCTTGTGAAGGTTTTGAAAGTAAACCATCTCGAGTCTACAGAGCTGCACCACATTTACCTATGAACTCTGTAAGTAAAAATTGCTTTTGATAACTCAGTATTTTTTAAAGTATAAATAAATTATAATATGATGTTCCGTTTTTAAATTTCAGATTGAGGTAACAACTGAACCGTTATGTCCAACTGAAGGACATTTCCCATACAAACGGGGTTGCAGTAATACATTTTATAAATGCACTAAAAACTTTAATGATTCACTTCAAGGTTTCTTATATAAATGTCCTGAAGGTTTCGTTTACTGGTCTGTTTCCAGACGTTGTGAACGAATCAGTCGAGTATCAACATGTTATAATGAAACTGCAAATGTAACTGAAATGTTTAGAAACAAAGTACTTAACAATCTTCCAACCGAATATTTCAACATATCTGCGAAAAAAAATCGAAGAATATAAATAAGTCACAAAATTATTACACATTACATTTAGGGTGTTCAGAATAAACCGTCAGCTCAGTGAAAAACGGTACAATCTCAGCGAGGGATTTATATAAAAAAGAGAAGCATAGTTATTTCTTAATGAATGAATACAGTTGTCTTCTTTTATCTGACAATATTACCGAAATTACAATTTTGTCTTCACTGGGTCGACGAAACATAAGTTGAAGTATGAACGAAAAAATAATAAATGTACTATATTTATAATGAAAATAACATAAAACATGATACAACATGGCCACGAAAAGTATTTTCTCATTAGAATCGAGTATGGTTGTAAGTCAGTGAAATAGACTGGTACTTTGTTAATACAAATAATTATTTTTAATCGCAAACTTCATGACTTAACAACTTTACTAAACACAAACGTATACTTATAATTAATATTTTTCGGTGGCCGTCTTGTCATCTCATTACAAATCATTATTTTAATGAAATACATACTGCCATATATAATTATCCCTATAATATAAGCGAATCCAAAAAATAGTATTATAAAATTGTGCAATTTAAGATAAATGACTATTGATGACATCTCAACGGTACTAATAAAAATATAGTTTCGTATTTTTATCTTTAAAGTAAAAAGATTGAGAATAATGCAAATATTATATATATTAAAAAATTATGATATTCATTCTGAGTGATAAAATTCGCTCAATTTGTACTTCTAATAAATGTACTTTACTCACTTGTTGCACTAATGAATACAAGCTGATTACCAAAGAGTTTAAAAAACAAAATAAATTTGAATGATCTCTTTGGAAACCAACTACCAACTTTCTTTAGCAATGTGAGTAAATTACAAGGATGAATATCAGAAATAGAATATTCCTTTCGAAACACCAATTTATTGTTCTTATTGCACAATATATTATTGTGCTAATTGTTTACTTTAAGTGTGTTCAGTGCAATAATATTTTATTTATTGTAAATAAAAAATATCATGTACAAACTTCAATGTTTTGATGTTTGAAAAGTTAATATTAAAAGTTTAAGAATAACTTTTATTAAGTATATCAACAAATATATAAACCCAATGAAATTCATATGTTATACATATTTAAGTATAATATATTTTATGTTTTCTTTTATCTTAGTATTAATACGTACTAGATTAATTGTTAAGAAATGAAACTTTATAACTTATACTTTAAATTCTACAATGTTTGTTCATCTTTATAACTTATATTTAATAATAAATACATCTAGTTCAGATCAATTTAATTTTGTATATAAAACTGCTATAATTATATAAACTCATTAGTTACAATTGAATTTGTTTGTCTATTTTCTTATAAATATAATATTTATCGATCATTTTGACTACTTCCACGGACTTTGCCATATCATACCTAGTACTATGGCGTACAGAGAGAGTATATTCTACATTGTCATTATTGTAGCAAATGTCATGGCAAGTTTTGAGTCGTTTATATATTTGTCATATTTATCGACATGTATATTTAGGAAAGTATTACTATAACAAGTGATGAAAAGTTATTAATTTTTCTCATTCGCCGTAAAAAATAATATTTTAATAACTTTTGAAAATGTAATATTTCTTTATATACACATTTATATGTAAGATTTATTAAACAAAAGGCCTAATATTTATATTAGTAAATAAAAAAAATTGAATGAAATTGTACAATATTTAAAAATGGAGAATGAATATATATTAGGTTGTGAAATTACTTTATTAGTTATAATAAATATATGCATTATATGAATGTGATATATGAATTTCTCCATTTGATTACAAAAATAAAATATAATAAAAAATGTTGAAATAGTCTAGTAATGGTAATTATTTAACCATTTGTAACTACAGCGTTCCCACCAAAATTTTGGAAATAAATTTAAGTATAATTCCCGCTTTTTTCCCGCATATTCTCGCTTATTCCAGGATATTAAAATGAATAAAAACAACTAGAATTAACATTTTTCGTTCACATATTTTAAATATATATCTTTTGATACATATAATTATTATTAATCTCATATTAATATCATATATTAATCTTTCGTAAGATTATTTTAACGAATAAAAACATTCTTTTTTTAACAATAACTTTTTCTT
>JABFPJ010001861.1:0-22577 GCA_022817425.1 Gryon sp. ZL-2020 | reverse complement strand
AAAATCAAAATATAGAAATGATATAGCTATATCCAAATTTTATTATATTGAAGTTAATGTTATAAACTTTAATCATAATCAAAAATATTGGATATAAAAACTAAAACAATTATAAATTAAAACAACAGTTCTGATGAGGAAATAAAATTATTTCGAAACGTTAACACACAAGAATTTTTATTTGGGAAAGAAATTGACATATAAAATTTAATAGAGGAACAACATTATATTTATCCTCTTTATTATCAACATGTAAAAATAAGGTTTCGTTAGTTTCATTAGTTTTGTTAATCTTGTTAATCTTGCTAGTTATAC
Source organism: Gryon sp. ZL-2020 (assembly GCA_022817425.1). Classification (NCBI taxonomy): domain Eukaryota; kingdom Metazoa; phylum Arthropoda; class Insecta; order Hymenoptera; family Scelionidae; genus Gryon; species Gryon sp. ZL-2020. The sequence goes on along the minus strand of JABFPJ010001861.1, from coordinate 22,262 downwards.
AGTTATACATACTTCTTAGTTTCATTAGTTCCGATAGTTTCGTTACTTTCGATGCAAAATAAAAAACTTGGCGCGACCCATATTTACTTAAATTAAGTATTAACCTATACAACATATATAATGTAACATATAAACGATTATAGTTCGCACCAAGTTTTTTATTTTGCATCGAAACTAACGAAACTATCGGAACTAATGATACTAAGAAGTATGTATAACTGTATAACTAGCAAGATTAACAAGATTAACAAAACTAACGAAACTAACGAAACCTTATTTTTACATGTTTATATTTTTTTGTTAGTTATTTTTGTTAGGTTTCAGTTTCATAATTTTGAAGTTTAGTTTTCTATTATTTACTTAATCATGTTAGTTAATAAATTAGATTTTGCTGAAGACTCACTCCCCAAGTTGCAGATTTTTCCAATAAAATTAGCGAATGTACTTGACCATATTTATTGATATCAATAACTTATATTAAGATAAATTTTAGTGATTAGTTATACTAATATGTTTTTCATTTTTTTCAAATTTTTAAGATTGTTTTCAAATTTAGCTTAAATGAAGTTTGAATTAAAATGAGATTTTATTTTAGATTAAATATTTGAATTCAGAAAGTTGAATATGTTTTAGACGTAATTATATTTTATTTTTTACATTTTTTTGTACTTGGCTTATACTTTTCAGTTTTTTTATTTCTTAAAATATTGAAGCCAAATTTACGAGTATATCTGAGAAAGAAATCGTATAACTAATTAACGAAACTAATTGTCTCGTTCATGTATATTTGTCTTATTTGTCATGTTTGTGTGTATTTGTTACCTAATCAGTTGAATAAAATAAATAGATAAAGTAAACAAGCGAGAAAAATCTCAATGGATTATAATAAGTTTGGGTTAGAAATCCAACGAAGTTGTAACAACACTTGTAGCTGTTTATTTGACCGGTTACGCAACAAAGCATATATCATATTTATTCATCATCATTCAAAAATTTATTGTCTTTAAAAAACGGGCATTCGACTTACCTACGAATTTGATTTTTCACAATCCTGTTTACCCTTGATAGAAGAGATGCAAATCCGTAAAATTGGTTTTCATCAAAGATTAACGACCTTTAAAGAGGCCAAAAAATAGAGCAGCAATGCTAAAAGCTAAATAGGGAAAATCCCTGTGCGAGAAGAAAGCTGAGTCGCGTGAAACAAACATGGAATCCCTATAGCGCTCTCCACTATGAAGCTCAGGGAAAACTCCTGCGCTAAACAAAGTTCTCCATTGCGTAGAAAAGAGAATTCGCTGTTTTTTAAATAAATGTTTTTCGCGAAGTGATTGCGCGACAAAAGAAATTTCCGTATTTTATTTTCTCCGTGTACATTCTTATATTTTTTTGTTAGAAAAATAGAAAACTTATTTATAATGATAAAATGTGTATGCAAATGAAACTTTTCTTGATATAAAATGTGAGCAAAATAAAATTTTGGCTTGATAACATGTGAGCAAAAGCGATATGTATAATTCATAAAAATGGTATAGTGAAATTGTGCATAATGTAACATAGTTTAAAGATAAAATGTATGTTAGTCAAAAAGTAAGAATAGATTACTTGTAATCGTAGATAAACTGTGTTTGGAAAAACATTTATATAGAAAAATACGGTATCTATAAAATATAATTTTGTGATAGAATTTGCATATATTTAGTATTTCTTAGGTGAAAAATGTGGATTACACAATTCAAACTTCAGAAAATGCAAGTGTAGATTAATACAGTGCTTAAATTGTCTCTTTGCAGTTAAAATATCTGAATGGAAAATCATGTATAAGTTACATTGTGAATCTAATGCTATTAAAGCTTCAATATTATGTGTTTTGATATGAAAATATGTGAAGATAAAAAGTTTCTTAGAGATAATGTGTATGTATAAATTTTGTGCAAAGATCAAATTTATACTCGATATTGCTTGAGTTTGATAGAATGTATTGAAACGTTCGAAATTCTTATATAATTTATCAATTAATTTTTTAACTCTACATATATGAAATGTAAGCTAATTTATAAGTAACAAGAATAGTTTAATTTAATTTTAAATTTATTATTTATTTACTGTGGGCTTTTTTTAAATATATCTTATTGTTGAGCTACCTCAGTTAACTTTATTGACAGCTGTAAACAATAAGAACCAACTAAAATTTTAGCAGAATGAATTTAAAATCAAAATAAATATAAGTTTTTCATTATTAATTTATGAATAACAAAATTTAATGGGTCACCCGACCGGACAAACAATTATCGCAAATGAAAATTAATTTAATTTAATTCCTTTATTTATTACATTATTTTTTAAATGTCTAAATATTGAGGCTTACGCCGTCGATTATCCAACTCTCGCCGGACTTTCCTTATTTAATAATAATCAATTGTCAAGGTTTACGACGTTGGCTGTCCGACTCTCTCCGGACTTCCTTAATTCAATGATAATAAATTGTCAAGGCTTACGCCGTTGACTATCCGACTCTTACCGGCTGGTTTTACTTTATTACCTGTGCTCTCGCCGCGGTACGATTTGAAATTGCTCGGCTCGCGCCAGAGATTTTGTTTGAGTTTTCTCGACTCTCGCCAGAGAAAGGATGCGGTTCCTCTGAGCGCTCACTCTTATATATTCTCTCAGGGTGCAGTTTCCGAGAATGTGCAGCTTTACTTGAGAATGTTAAAACATTCTCCCATCACTTAACTATGGGCCAATCAGCGCAATTTACATTAACTATTGTTAAACATTACCCCCTCAACCCTTAAACAACGAATCAGAATTCATTCATTTATTGTTTGAATAATCTTTAACAAAAATAAGTTTAACATGAATGAATTCATGTTAAATGTTTAATTTAATTTGGTAAATTAATATATTTATTAATTCATAAAGAAGGAAAAGAAACTTGTGATTTAATGTATTGTAGTCAGAGATGGGCAAAAAGAATTACCAAATTACTTATAATAAATTTTAAAAATTGGAAATATACTAATACATTTTGAAAATAATTGATAACTTTGTTGTTATTTGGCAAGTTGTATAGTCAAATAAACAAATAATTCTATTTATGATCTTACTTTTGCCAAGTTTGAATGTATAATTTAATTTTATTTACAAAAGTAATGATTAATTAAAAATTCAATTACTTTTCAATTACTTTCTGATTTAAAATCAATATTTTTCACTGGTTTCACTAATAATAACTATGGCACCTCTATTTTTAGTTGAAGACAGTCCTTTTTTATAAGATAAATATGCAATTTTTTACTACTTGATTGTTTTATTTTTAATAATTATTAAATATATGATTTAATTAAGTAATTGGCTTTCCCATCTTTGATTGTAATATTCTTACCTTGATTTTTTAGCTTTTTGTTTGTTTAAAATCGTAAATAATAATGTCAAGTATTGGCACCGTCCTTACCGACGGCGCCGCTGAGAGATCGTTCGAACGAGAGGAGCTCGCATCGCAACAACGCGCGGGAGAGGGGTCGCGCGCCCCACCACCGCTCGCGACCAAGGGAGTAGCGAGCTCTCCTAACAGAACTTACTCTTAATCGAGCCTTCTCGAGCTTCGGTCTCCTCCCTCGAGCCTTCTCGAGCCACCAAATCGAGTCCTCACGATATTTTGCTCTCTTGAGTCTTCTCGAGCCGTCTAAAGCACGAGCCTTCTCGTCCATCACCACTCTCTCTTGAGTCTTTAAATCGACAACCAAAGGAGAATCCACCTCCACCTTCAAAACTGCTGCTGAGAGAGCCTTCTTTCTTACGCAGTAAATGAACATTCTGGTCACTCAGCGAACGCGTGTAGTAGTCCAATAATTTATTGTTTACTTTTATTTAAAATTTAAAACAAGTGTCTTATTTTTACGAACAAATTTTGTAACAAACAGTTTTTAGTTATTGATAAGAGTGAAATAGCAACGCTCTAAAACATTTTCATATTTATTGAATTACTTTGTCTATTCAAAAAAAAGGTAAAACTTAAATTTAATTTAGTTATAATTATTGGCGGTTTTTTTGTCTAACTTTGCAAGTTATGATTTTGAGTTTATTTTAAATACAAGCGTGTGATCTAAAGTTAAAATTGAATCTTAGCAGCTATTAGGATATTTACTTATACTGATTTCTTTCATATTTGAAAGCGACACTTTGTTTGACAACAAGACTGAGTTTCTTTCTTTTGAATTGCACTACGCGATACGACGTTGTCCTTGTAGCTTAACCATTTTCATAAATTTACTGAATTTAATTGTGATTATATCAATAAAGCAAAGAATTGTAAAGGGGAAAGAGTGACTAAGGTTAATAATTATATTGTTCTCAATTTGAAAGGAGCTAGACGAAACCCATTGTAATTTTCAATTCTTTGAGTCTTTTTCTGATTATTGTTCGAAAGCAGCTAATACCCTTAGTCGCTCTCGACCAGTAATTCATATTGTAATTAACATAACGAAGGATGTTTTAATTTGTTTGAATAAAGATTTTATGTTTTGTTTATTATAGAACAAAAGAATCTGTATTTAAATTAACCTTGTCCAAACGGAAGATCTTTTCGAGGCGTGGTTCAACGTTAATTCGGCCCTATAAAATACAGTCCACTCTCGGGCAATTGAGATTTATTTAAATTAATTTATTTAAAAATCGCAGAGATATTACATTTACATAAAAGTTCAATTCAATTAACTTTAATTAAATTGGACTTCGCGCATTTGGAAAAGGTTCTTCGCTATTAACGCACCGCAACTCAACGCATTACTTTCGTTTTTGTTAACAATTCGCAATTGTTGTTTAATTTGATAATTTGAGTTATATCTCGCGATAATTTGTGACTAACACCGAGTGACTACAACTCAACAATGGCAGAAACAAGTAAATCTGAAACAACGCGCATCAACACCTCAATTCAACAAATTATGCTCATCGGCGAATCTTTTGATCGCTTACTTGAGTGATGCAAACAACCACAAGCAGATTCCCTCGCTGCAGGGACCATCTGTGATATTCAATCAAGAATTCATCAGGTGTATCATCGAGCTCAAAGATTACATGCTGACCTCAGCGTCACGGTACCTATTTCGGAGAGATCCAATTATAAATACTTTGCAGAATCTCACTGGGAAGGATTCAATTTCACTTTCGAAGAACTGGACAATTTACTCCTTAGTAAATTGAACCAGTTGTACAAGGATCGAGAAGCTGAGCACGGAACGAGTTCCACTATGCACTCGTTGCATACTTCCTCGCCAATCCAACAGGTTAACGACACGGTTTATATCCGTGAACCGCAGACATTGGATGAATTACCAAAACTTAATATCAAACCTTTTGATCGGTCATACGACCAGTGGCAAAACTTCAGCGACACATTCAACTCTGCAGTGGATCGACATCCAAAACTTACACCTGTACAGAAGCTACAATACTTGAAATGCTCTGTCACAGGTAAAGCAGAACAAATTCTGCGCCCCATAACCATCACAGCAGATAATTATGAAGTTGCTCGAGACTTACTAAAAAAGCGCTTCGAGAATTTGAGAAAACTGATAAACAGTCATCTCAATAAGCTGCACGCTTTACCGCATGTTACTCAAGACAATAAAGTCAACATGAGCTTGATGCGGGATACGCTACAAATCACAATTGAGTCGTTGAAAAACCTCAATTGCAACGCAGATCAGTGAAGCACGCTTATCATTCACCAGATGTCACTGAAATTCAGCGTGGGATTGCAAAAGGAATGGGAGAGCTCTCTTAAACGACGTGTTGACTATCCGGACTTCAACCATTTTTTTCAATTTCCTCGATGACCAAATAATTATGTTGGAAAACATCGAACTGCTGGGCGCAGACGTCATGGGGCAGCTCTTGAAACCAGGGCTCGTACAGCTACGAGATTCCGAAGTTGTGGCCCAGTCCACAAAACTAGGTTGGATCCTTTCCGGCCCAGTCAACTCATAACCCGAGAGGTCAATCACCGTGCAACATGCCACGTTTGCACTAGACCACTCACTCAAACAATTCTGGGAGGTGGAAGACTTCCCGTCAAAGCCTCTCCTCTCCAATGAGGATGAGCATTGTGGGCGAATCTTCTGCAGCACTTTGAATCTTTGCGCCGCCATGAAGCCAAAGCAAAACCAATTGCTTTGGCTTCATGGCGGCGGGTTGAAGCGCGCCTTCAGCGAAACCCAGAGCTCAAACGCCAATACGACGACTTCATGACGGAATATCAAGATCTTGGTCACATGACGGAAATTTCTAAGGACCAAGAAGACGACACAAAGTATGTCTTCTTACCACATCACGCTGCACTCAAATGAGACAGCCTTACCACCAAGGTACGCGTTGTCTTCAACGCATCCAGTAACACCCGGACCAGGGTTTCACTCAACGACACGCTTTGCACAGGTGCAAAGTTGCTAAACGACATTGCGGATGTCATAACAAATTGGAGACGACATCGGTACGTCCTTACGGCCGATGTCTCTAAGATGTTCCGTCAAATTGTCATCCGATAGGAAGACAGGAAATACCAATGCATCCTTTGGCGCCAGCCACAGGATGACGCAATTAACTCATACAAGCTGAATACGGTAACTTATGGGACAAAACCAGCACCGTTTCTTGCTAACCGTGTAATCGAAGCGATTATTGAAGAACATGGCTCGGAATATCCCTTGGCAATAGAACCACTCGATAGATGCACCTACGTCGACGATGTTCTATTCGGAGCAGACTCCAAACAAAGCATCAAAGAGATTCGAAATCAAGTCGATGCACTCCTGAAACGAGGCTGCTTAGACTTGCGTAAATGGGTCTCAAACAGTCCAGAATTATTGCCGGATGCAACCTCCGTCACGGATGAGCTCTATATCAAGCCCGAAGACAAAACGGAACGGAAAGTACTCGGGATTGTTTGGTCTTCCAAGCAAGACACTTTCTCCGTCAAACTCGGAGAAGTAGGCACCACACAAATCACAAAGCGAACAATATTATCACATATTGCTCGGCTTTACGACCCACTGGGGTGGTTTTCACCCTTTGTGGTACGTGCAAAGATACTAATGCCCTGTGGATTGCGAAATCGGATTGGGACGATCCTAATCTCCCATCCGGCTGCATAGAGGCATGGTTGTCCTGGTGTCGAGAATTGCCAGAATTAACTAAAGCGTCCATACCGCGATTCTTCAGCGCTGGCTCCGAAGACGCTCAGATTCGCCTCATTGGTTTCAGCGACGCGTCTGCACGAGCCTACTCCGCCGTAGTCTACCACTATGTAGAATACATCAATGGAAAATGCAAATCAAGTTTGATTGCCGCAAAAACCAAAGTTGCGGCAATCAAATCCCAATCAATTCCACGTTCGGAGTTGTGTGGTGCGGTAATCCTGACCAAGCTGATATGCAAAGTCAAGCAGGCTTGGTGTGGGGCTTTCGATGCCATCAACTGCTACACTGATTCGCGTATCGTCATGTATTGGTTGGCAAAACATCCATCGACTTGGCAAACATTTGTTGCTAACAGAATCTCGTATATCTAAACTGCCTTGCCTAATACAAAGTGGAAATATTTTCCATTGAAGCTCAACCCAGCAGACTTAAGCTCCAGAGGTTTGAATTCCGCGGATTTGATTGAGTCCAAGCTCTGGTGGCATGGCCCAACTTTGACATTTGATGAAGGTCCTTCTCTTCAAGATGTCAATGACGAACAAGTTACCATAGGAGTAGCAAGAACCTTACTACACTGTTAGTCACATCGGAGTTGCCAAGTTACTTGGTACCATTCTCATCTTGGACACGTCTCATCAGGGCACTCGCATTTTGGTATAAGTACCTTCAAATTCTCCATAACAGAATACAAGGAGTCACAACAACGGACCAACACATGTACTTTCTGGGAAATACTTGCAACAAGCTGAGACTCATATCGTGGAGACTCGTGGTGCTTCAGCGCAACGCATTTAACGTTGAGTTAACCGCACTCCAAAAATCTTGACAAATCGAAACAGGATCCACACTTCGTCAGTTGAGTCCATTCATAGACGAGGAGGGCCTTTTACGAGTAGGAGGCAGACTTCAAAATTCGGAGCTGCCATATCAACAAAAGCACTCGGTGATTCTACCGAAAGGCAGAGTGACAAACCTACTAATAAAGCATACGCACTTAAAAGCGTTACACAGTGGCCTACAACTTACACTCGCCTTGTTGCGCGAAAGATACTGGGTGATTCACGCACGCAATTCAGTAAAGTTGGTTCTTTCTCGATGCACGATATGCATACGCTACAAGGCCAACACAGTATGGCAACAAATGGCACCCTTGCCTTAAGCACGATGCGCAGCATCAAGACCATTTTCTCACGTTGGATCGACTACGCCAGTCCATTCGACATGAGAAACATGTCCGGTAGAGGCCATAAGACACATAAAGTTTGGCTCGCAATATTCGTCTGCTTTGTCACACGCGCAATCCACTTGGAGGTAGTCAATGACTACTCCTCTAATGCTTTTTTAGCAGCGTTTAAGTGCTTCACTTCGCGCCGAGGTTTACCCAGCGACGTCTACAGCGATCAAGGTACAACCTTCAAAGGCACTTACAAAGAATTAAAGCAACAATTTCAACAAGTAACTTCAAACAAAGATGTCCTCAACTCCCTGACTTCCGACGGGATTCAGTGGCACTTCATTCCACCGGCAGCCGCACATCAAGGTGGACTCTGGGAGTCCGGAGTACGAGTTGTCAAGTATCATCTACGTAGAGTGATGGGGTCCTTTACTCCCACGTGGGAAGAGATGCGCACAATACTTTGTGAGATTGAGGCATGTCTCAACTCTAGACCGATTACGGAACCATCGCTTCTTGATCAAAAGGAGAATCTGATGACACGTTGGCAAGCTACTTCAAAAATTGTCCAGTCTTTCTGGAAACGCTGGCATTCCGAGTATCTGCAACAGTTACAACGAAGACACAAGTGGCAGAATCTGTGTGAAAACATAAAGCAAGGGGACGTAGTGCTATTACTCGACCCTAATTGACCACCAGGATACTGGGCCCTTGCACGCGTCGAGGAAGTTCACCAAGGATCCGACGGCTTAGTCAGAGACGTCATTTTATGGACACGAGGAACCCGATTGCATCGTCCCATTACACGGCTCATTAAGCTCCATACAGACACAACACACTAAACAAACCTAACACTCATACTTTCTTATGTCAACCTTTTGTTTATTATGTTGTACTACCTGCAGACACTTTTAATACAAATCGTTCAAATTTGTTTTATACCATTTCCTTCACATTTTTTCTATTTCCTACACACACTTACATTATATAGCACACAACATTCAAGTTTTTTTTTGGTTTGTTTTGGACATTTCAGCCATGACATCACCTCAGGAATGCCTGCAACTCGACAATGACGTCCAGTTCACGGACAATGAAATCAAACCAATTCGGCCGACGAGGAAATCACTGGACCAACGACTGCTGGAGTTGTTTGGGGAGTCACCTCCAAACTTGAGTAGACCACCAGTTCCGAGCTCTCACCATGTTACGGTATAGACTGGTGACAGCTTGCAACGTCCTTACGTTGAAGCAGAGACTTCAAAATCGAAGCCCCATAACAACGAAATATGCCAGTGTCCTCTCCGGGAATGGAAAAGGCCTGGAGGAAGGTCAACGAAGCACCTGATCCCGATTATATGCGCCGCGTCCACCCCGTGAGAGCGATTCACAGTCACCATCGACGCACTTCATCCAGACAACCCCAATCTCATACAACCCAGGCAGTATCACATTTCAGTTCCAGTTGCTGTCATGGAGCACAATGCGAATCGACCGAGCTGGAAATGGAGAGCCTTTGTTCCAGCCGGTAAACTGATACTTTATTTTCACCGAGGCGTTGCCGCCGGTGCACGACTCAATCGTCGTCACCGGGAAAACGGGCATCCTCAAGATCCACGTCCGCAACCAGCGAGGAGAGAGACCAGCCTGATGAGGTCTAAGACGGGACTTCGGTCTGTTGTTGTGGTGCCACAACACTCGACAAGCGACATCTACATCCGAGCAAGCGTAGATGTTTGGCAACAGACAGATGCGGTGACTCCAGTCACTAGACTCGTATCGCAACAGCGCGCGGGAGCTCTCCTAACAGAACTCACTCTTACTCGAGCCTTCTCGAGCTTCGGTCTCCTCCCTCGAGCCTTCTGGAGCCACCAAATCGAGCCCTCTCGATATTTTGCTCTCTCGAGTCTTCTCGAGCCGTATAAACCACGAGCCTTCTCGTCCATTACCACTCTCTCTTGAGTCTTTAAATTGACAACCAAAGGAGAATCCACCTCAACCCTCAAAACTGCTGCTGAGAGAGCCTTCTTTCTTACGCAGTAAATGAACATTCTGGTCACTCAGCGAACGCGTGTAGTAGTCCAATAATTTATTGTTTACTTTTACTTAAAATTTAAAACAAGTGTCTTATTTTTACGAACAAATTTTGTAAAAAACAGTTTTTAGTTATTGATAAGAGTGAAATAGCAACACTCTAAAAGATTTTCATATTTATTTAATTACTTTGTTTATTCAAAAAAAGGTAAAACTTAAATTTAATTTAGTTATAATTATTGGCGGTTTTTTTGTCTAACTTTGCAAGTTATGATTTTGAGTTTATTTTAAATACAAGCGTGTGATCTAAAGTTAAAATTGAATCTTAGCAGCTATTAGGATATTTACTTATACTGATTTCTTTCATATTTGATAGCGACACTTTGTTTGACAACAAGACTGAGTTTTTTTCTTTTGAATTCCTCTTCGTGATACGACGTTGTCCTTGTAGCTTAACCATTTTCATAAATTTACTGAATTTAATTGTGATTATATCAATAAAGCAAAGAATTGTAAAGGGGAAAGAGTGACTAAGGTTAATAATTAAATAGTTTTATCAATTTGAAAGGAGCTAGACGAAACCCATTGTAATTTTCAATTCTTTGAGTCTTTTTCTGATTATTGTTTCGAACGCAGCTAATACCTTTAGTCGCTCTCGACCAGTAATTCATATTGTAATTAACATAACGAAGGATGTTTTATTTTGTTTGAATGAAGATTTTATGTTTTGTTTATTATAGAACAAAAGAATCTGTATTTAAATCAACCTTGTCCAAACGGAAGATCTTTTCGAGGCGTGGTTCAACGTTAATTCGGCCCTATAAAATACAGTCCACTCTCGGGCAATTGAGATTTGAATCGAAAGGTTCAATCTCAAGTCGAAGTTGCCTAGTATATCAAATATTACACGCCAATATTTTTGACAGATAAATTGTTACTTTGTTTTAAGCTTTCTGCTTTTCAAATATGAAAGCTTCCATCCCTATTGTTGTCATGAGGACCAATCAGAATTTAATAAATGAAAATGAAAAATTGATAACAAAAAAATCAAAATTTGTATTTAATTGTATCTATAATGTATAATTAAACATTATTTTTTATTTTATTTTATTTTTTAATTGTTAAATTTCAAAGAAATCATATTTAAATACTTGAGATGACAGCTACGCAGTATCTCATGTCGACAGCTGCGTCAGTTCATTTTGACGCCAACAATATGTCCTTAGTATATAATTAAATGTATAAAAAATGAAAAACTAAACAGTGAAAAAATTGCTTTACTTATCAATAAACAAATTTATCAGGTTAGATTTGTTAAATTTAAATCAAAAAGGCTATATATTTTATGAAAAGAAAGTATGTAATTTAAAAAAGCATCAGCGCATGCGTGTGACTGTCCGACGCTCAGTATACAGCTTAGCGCGTACGCCTTTCTTGTCGGCATTACATGGTCCACGCATCTGCTCATAGTTTGACAGGTTACAACTGCCCCCCATAAATAAAATGAAACTTTGAACAAAGTTGATCTTTATTTATAAACATTTATTTAATTAAAAAAATTTTTTTTATATATAAAAGAACAAAATTATTTATTAAATTATTCTTAAAAAGGCTTAGTTTTTTCCTCCATTCCTCTTTCTATTTCCTCCTCTTCCTTCCTTTCTTTCTTCTTCCTTATTTTCTTCTTCCTCTTCCTTGTCCACATTTTTTACTTCCTTCCTATTGCGTCCTTAATCCTTTGCAGATTCAAAATCTCCTAAGTTCTTGTCCAACTCTTCATCCTCCAGTTCAAATAATTCCTCCAGTTTATCTTCCAGATTCCACTCCCTACACCTTCTTAGATTCAACTCCTTTTCCGCCTCTATCGCAATTTCCTTTCCTTTCCTTTGTTCCTTTTCTCTTTCTTTTTGTCTTTCTTCACTCACTTGGCTCTTTTCTTCACTCCTCTCCCCCTTCTTGCTTTCTTCTGTTATCTTCTTCTTTTTCTCAGACTTTTCCTTTTCTTTCTCCTTCTCTTCTAGTTTCCTTCCTTCTTTCTTCTCTCCCGGTCTATCTTCCTTCAATTCCTTATTTTTTGGTTTTTCCGCCTCTGGTTCTTCCTCTTCTCCTTTCTCGTCTATCTTCCTCATTCTATATCCTTCCTCTCCGATGTTTCCTCCAGTTGTTTCTCCTCTGCCACTGACCCTACCATCTCTTTCTATTATTTGCCTAATCTTTTTTACGATTCCAGCCTTTTTGCTCTTCTTTTCCTCCAATTTCCTTTCTGCATTCCTCCTTACCTTTCTTCCCGACACATTTAGCTCTCCATTTCTTCTTTCTGCCTTTTCCCACGCTCTCACTTCTCCAACCCAAAAACCAAACTCCTTCCTCACGTTTAGATATTTTTCCTCCATATTCCTTCTCTTCCAGTTCACCCTTCTTGGCCTTATCTTTCCTGTTTCTCTTTCTTTCTCTCTTCTGCTTCTCCCTTCCGGCTGTCCCTGTCTTTTAACTTCTTCTTTCTTTTCTTTCCATCCTGTAGCCTTTATCCTTTTCAGTCCTCTTCCTATTCTTTGTCTTTCTCTTTCCATTCTTCTTGTTTCCTCTACAACTTCCCTCAACTCCTCATCTATACTTTTCCTTTCTCCTTGTTCCTTGTCCTGTTTTTGTCTTTTTCCTTTTTCCTTCCTTTCATCTTCTTCCTCTTCCTGTGATCTCATCTTCCTTTCCATATATTTTCCTTCCTCCTTTACTCCTAACCTTTCCTTCACTGATATTCTTTTTTCCTCCTTCTCTTTCTTCCTTCTCTCGCACTTTTCTTCCATTTGTTTTCCTTTCTTGTCCTTTCTTTCCTCTACCTTCCCTCCCAATCTTTCCTGTATTGAAAATTTTCTCACTCCTTCAATTTTTCCTTCTCCCTTTATCCTTCCTATACTGGATTCCCTTACTTCCTCTATCCTGTTTACCTCTTGTTCCTTCCTTTCCTTCATATCTTATCATTCTGTTTTAGCTTTCTTCTTCCATCTCTCCTTCTCCTCTTCTGCCATTCCTTCCCAATTCTCCAATCCTCCAACCGTCTTCATCATCTCCTCCCTTGCTCACTTCCTCATCATTCTTTTTTCCTTCCTATCCATTTTCCTATATTTTTTAGGTGACCGAACCTGTAACATATTAGAAGTGATGCTAACATTATTATCTCTATTATATATTTTGTAAAACTTAAACTATTAATTACACCTCTTTCCATTTCTAAGTCAAGGTGTTTCAAATCAAAAGTACTTTTTCCTATTTCCTTGGAAATTCTGTAAGGACCTTCATATATACTCAAGAATTTGGCTATTTGTTCTTTAAATACATCAGATATAGTATTTGCTTTTACTAATAAATTTAAGTCACCCACCTTAAATTTATATAATTTATGTGATTTATTTAATCTTTCTGCCCTTTTCTTTCGTTTTTTCCTTATCCTTTCACGTGCCATCATTAATTTTTCTTTAGTTAATATTGTTCTTTTTTCGTTTTGGGGTATTTGAAAATAATTTCCCCATACTCTTTTAGGTTTTTGTCCTAAGTGTATTTCCTTTGGCGTGAACTCTGTTGTGTCATGATAAATTTCATTTATAGAATCTTCAATTATAGTGATGTAATTTATCTAACTTAAATGTCTATTTTTAATTAAAGATCGAAAAAATCTTTATAATTCTCTGTTCACGCGTTCGACAATGTTTACTTGTGGATGTCTTACTGATGTTAATATTAGTTGAATATTTTCTTCTTCCAATTGTTTCTTCCAGTTTTCAGATGTAAATTGAGTTCCTCTATCACTTAATATTTTTGTTGATTTTCCATATTTTGGTATATAATCGTTGAAGATTCTATTATTCGTTGTTATTGTATTTGCTTTTCTCATAGGATATAACTTAACTAATGTTGAGAATGCGTCGATTTTAACGAGGATATATCTCATTCCAGCTCTTGCTACAGGAAGAGGTCCATAATAGTCTATAGAAAGAATATCACCCGGTTTTTCATGAGCTAAGTTTTGCATCTCTGCAAACATTGTTTGATTTGAATATTTTTTTCTTTGACATGAGTCACATGTTGCTATTCTTTGACGAATTCTCTCATTCAACTTTGGATAATAGAAATCTTCACGTATTAACTGAAAACATTTCCTTGCTCCTATATGCCCATAGATCTCATGACATTCGTCAATAAATTGTATCAAGATTTGACTTGGTAAATACGCCTTACATCATTCCTTAGTTTGTTTGTATAATATATCATCAATTAATTTATAATTTTTTCCAGGATGCATTTTATTTTTCTTATTCTTTTATCTTCATCTTATATTTTCCCCAAATGTTTCAATTTTGATCCTAGTTCCTTAGAAATATTTCCAGCTAATTCATTTATCACGATTCTACCTTGTAACATTCCTGAAACCTGAAAAATAGAAGAATAATCAATTAATAATAAAATAAGGATTTTATAAATAAATAAATAAATGATTTTATCTTGGGCGTTGATGAATAATCAACGCAATTAATTTTTATCTGCAGGATCCAGGATGATAAATCTGAAAAGAAAAAGTAAATTAAACTTAGTAAATTGTTTTGACATTTTGAGGTTATGCTGACAAGCATACTTCAAAAATTAAAAACATTTCAATTAAAACAATAAATAAATAATACTTACTTGCGAGAGAACTCTCTCTCTCTCTCTCTTCTCACACATCCGATTTGACCGCAACCAAGCCGCAACCGCACCGCAAACACCTCACGAACACACAATAGTCACACAGTAAACAAACGGCACCGTACACATGACAGCTGTCTGCTGTGTGACCTACCGATAAAACATGGTACTGCACAAAAGACACGATCTACCTTACCGACCGAAGAACACTTAATAGTTCACTTATTGAGGTGCAACGAGATGAACAAAACTTGCTCGTTTGCAAGGTGACTCTCGTTGCGTATAAGTGCTCGCGTGGAAACCGGTTTCGTCACTGGAGTTCTGTCCATAGTTCGCGCAACGCGAGTAGTAACGATACGCCTTGAGTGACTTACCGCAGAGGTAAGTGACGAAGAAGGGTGAAGGGGATCTTCCTTGAGGATCACCCTTATAAAGTGGACGAACCTAACATCTTTTTCTTTTATAGAAAAAAGCTTGGTTAGAGGACGAGAGCGAGAGAGAGTGAAAGTAGCGGAGTGATAGATAGATAGATAACTTTATTGTTAGCTTTCGCAGCTAGTTTACGTAAAAAAAATATAACATATAACAAAATTAACAGATAATATGTGTAAGCGCGTCATTGGATGTATCATATTTCTCGTTCACTTACAATTAACAATAATATAATAGACATAAAAATAAATATTACACGCTATCACATATACATAATAATTTAAGGGACAGACTAATAAATTAAAGACGCTAAGACAAACACAAAATCAACTTAATATCGACATCTAAATAAATTAATAAATAAACATCCACATAGATATTAATAAATAAATAAATAAATAAATTATCCAAATAAATATCAATAAATAAATGGACGCCTACAAACAATTAAATAAATATCAATAAATAATTCGATTAAGTTAATTTGTCCGCCGTCTAAAATATTCTATCAGTCTTCCTCTAAATATATTTAAACTTGGCGCGTTTTTGACGTTTTCAGGCAACTCATTGTATAATTTAAAGCTTTTAAATAATAAACTTTTTTGCGCACCAAATGTGCGTTTAAATGGTACTACAATGTCATTACTTTGGCGCGTTGTTCTATGGCTAATATCACCGACGAATTGCACTTTGTCACACAGTTCCGGCGGAACTCTATTAGTCTTCATTTCATAAATTAATATTAAAACATTTCGTTTAATTCGCTCGTCAATAGTTAAAAAATTAAGTGCTTCTAACATATCACGTACAGGTGTATAAATATCACAGTGTAAAATTCTCCGCATTGCTCTGTTCTGCAATTTCTGCAATCTCTCTATTTCCTCTTGGTTGGTATAGAGGAGTACTGTAGAGCAGTATTCCATATGCGGAGCGATCATGGTTTTGTAAATCAGGTTTCTTGTATAGGGTTTGATATAATTACCAACCCTATTCAACAAACCCAGTTTACTGCCAACTTTACCTTCCACATATGCAACATGTTTCTTAAACTTAAGACATTCGTCCAGATAAACACAGAGATATTTAATATCTCGTGTTCTCGCGATTGTATCATCTTTATATCGAATCGTTAAATTTCTTAAATCGTTTAAACGTCTAAATCGTTTAAATCTTTTTTCATTTGGTTATTTTTTAAAATCATATAGCATGTCTTTTTAGTGTTAAGAAACATGCTGTTACTGCTCATCCAGGTATCTAGTAGAGACATTGCAGTGTTGAGCTTAAGTTCCATCCCTTCCATACCCTTATCGGTAACGTACAGCATTGTGTCATCAGCAAACATTCTAATGTCACAATGCTGTTCCAGATGTTGTTTAAGGTCATTGATGTAGAGTATGAAAAGGATGGGTCCCAGAACAGAGCCCTGCGGTACGCCATAGTCAACCTCACATTCGTCAGACATAACTCCATTCACACTAGTACATTGTTTTCTTTTGTAAATATAGTTTTTAAAAAATTGGAGTACAGTACCTCTAAATCCGTATAAAAATAGTTTGTTTATTAATATATTTCTGTCAATTGTTTCGAAAGCGCGCTTATAGTCTATAAAAATTACTCCTACATATTTCTGCTCACTAATTGCTGTCGTCCATTCATCTAAAACTAGCTGCAGAGCAGTCTCGCAAGAATATTTATTTCGAAATCCGGACTGTTCTTTGATTAAAATATCATTACAATTTACAAACTCTTCTAACTACTGTTTCACAATTAATTCTAAAATTTTCTCGTACATCGGCAGTTGATTGATTGGTCGAAAATCACTCGCATTATTTGAATTATTTACTTTTCGAGTTGGTGTTATAATCGTTTTTTTCCATTCCTCAGGAAAGATTCCTGAGGATATTGACAGATTCAAAACTTCAACGAACTCGTTACCCAAGGACTCAAATACATTTAACAGAATTCTTTTATTTATACCATCAATTGACCCTTTATTTTTATCTAATTCGTTAATTATTTTATATAGTATCGCATTATCAATCAATTCAAAGTTACAAAAGTAATTTTGACAGTCATATTCAAATAAATTAAATAAATCATTTCTCTCGGCGTTAGCTTCGTTAGTGCTTAAAATGTCAATAAAATAAATATTAAATTTATTTGCTAAGTCTTTTCGCATTTCTGTTTCATCATTAACAAATTTAATATTCTTATAATTTATATCTGTCGATTTATCATATCATATCAGTGAGAGAGAACGAGAGAGACTGAGAACGAGAGAGAGAGAGAGAGAGAAAGAGAGGGAAAGAGAGAGTAAAGGAGATAGGAGGGGTAAATTACCGAAAAGGTAAGTAGCATGCTTTATTAAAACTGCAAAAGTTTTAAAGATCGTTTTTAATTCTCTGTGGGCTTAAAATTAAGCGGGAAATTTTGAATAAATTAAATTCAGCGGGAAAATTAAAAATTGTAAATTTAAAATTCGGCGGGAAAATTTAAAAAATTGTGAATTCAAAATTGAGCGGGAAATTTAAAAATTAAAATTGTACTGAGCGGCAAATTTGAAATTGAAAAATTTTAATAAATTAAAAAAATTTTTTTTATTGTAAAATTAGGATAAAATTGTAAATAAAAATTGGAAAATAAAGAAAAATATTTTATTGTTAATAAAAAGAAAACCCAAACCTTTTCAACCTTCTTTTTGTTCCTGGATCATTTCAGGACATTGTCTGCTCAAAACATCTGCAACAACATTTGTTCTTCCTTTACAATGCTCAATTTCTAGATTATAGTCTTGAATTTTCAATATCCATCTCGTCAATCTTGAATTTAATAATCTACAGGACTTAAGAGACGTTAGTGACTTGTGATCATTATGACTAATTGTTTTTGAAACTAATAAGTACGTTTTGAATTTCTCCAAAGACCATATTTTGGCTAATAATTCTTTCTCAGTAGTAGTATATGTAATTTCAGCTCCTTGTAATGTTCGACTTGCAAAAGAAACTACTCCCTCTTGTCCATCTTCATCTATTTGTGATAATACAGCACCCAAAGCAGGATCACTTGCATCTGTCCTCAAAATATATGGTTTATTTGAATCGGGAAATTTTAGTAATACATCTTTCAAAAATACTTGTTCAACTCTTTGAAACGCATTTTCTTCTTTCTCAATCTACTTCCATTTACTCTTCTTTTTGATAAGTTCTAATAGTGGGACTGTTTCTTGAGCATGTTTACTGGTAAACTGGGAATAAAAATTCACAGTGCCTAAAAAACCTTGCATCTGTTTTATATTTTTAGGTCTTGAAAATTCCTGAATTGCCTTTATCTTTTCTGAATCAGGCATTATCCCTTCCGGTGTCAAAATATGTCGTAGACATTTTATTTTTTCTTGACAAAATTTAGATTTTTCAAATTTAATGTTACTCCTCCATTTTTAAATCTATCTAAAACCTTTTCCAAATGATTTAGGTGTTCCTCAAAGTTTTCTAAAAATATCAAGATATCATCGAAAAATTGTAGCCTGTTTACCTTTAAGTTGTACAATAACGTATCCATGGCTCTCACCAATACCGCTGTACTGATTTTAGTTCCAAATGGAACTACTGTAAATTCATAACAATAACCTTGATATGTAAAAGCTGTATATTTGCTTGATTCAGGATGAAGTTTGACTTGGGGAGAAATACTAATCATATCTAATCCTGACATATATTTAACATTGTTGCATTTTTGGAATAAATTTTCTATTGGTTCCATATTCTTATGATCATGGATTAAATATTGATTAAGATTTCGAGCATCCAAACACAATCGAATATCTCCATTACCTTTGATAACTACTACTAATGGATTTATATATGAGCTTTTTATTATTCCTAGTTTTAGCATTCTTTCTATTTATTTTTTTACTTTTACTCGATATTGCATAGGCACTGGGTAAGTTCTGATTGGTGTTTGCTCTTCTTCCATTACTTCAAATTTATATTCAAAATCCTTGATTAACCCTGGTTTCTTTTGAAATACATCTCTGTATTTCCATATCAATTCTCTAAAAATGTGTTTTTCTTTATCATTTAACATAGTCAATGTGTCTATTTTTTCATTTAATTCTTTTTCAGTAAGTCCTTCTTATTTTTCGAGTTCAATCCTTTCTATTTTACATTCTTTTATGTCCTCAGGATAATATTTCGATGCTTCTTAAGTAAAAGGTTACATCTCATATTTTGCTTACAAAGGGATACATCTTCTATGTTTAAACATAGGAGATGTATCTTTTTGTACGAAAAATCTGAGATATAATCTGTTACGTAGGAAACGTCGATTTAATGTTAATAGTTATGTTAATGTCCCCTTGATTAAGTTCAATTATATCTTTGTCTAAATTTATCTGTCCTTGAAGTGACTTTAATAAATCAACACCCACAATCATTTTGGATTGTAAATGGGGAACTATTATTACAGTATGTCTTTTTTTATTTTTCCTATTTTCAATTCAGCAAAAATCAGTGTCCACCAGTGCAGTTATTTTGATATTTTCAATCTTTAGATTCATTTTTGGGCAGAAATATCTTTTGCTTTCTTCTCTCGATTCATCATTTAATAATTCTTTTACACTAATCTTCTGCAATTTAAAGTTGGTCGAATCCTTTGTATTTAATGCTGTGTTGTTTTGTATCTTTTTCTCGTTAATATTTCCTATTCTTGTTGATTCGACCTTCAACACAGGATCTTTTCAGTTTTTCTGAACAATGTCCCATCGGTGGTTCCTTACTTCTTTGATTATTTCCTGTTGTGTTTCTATAATTTTGTGAAATATTCCTCTACGGATTATTTATATTTTTATTTCCTTGGTTATTTGGGTTATAGTAATTCATGTTTTGTCGGTAAGAATTGTTATTTCGATTTTGAAATTGATTTCTTGGTGCAGAGCTGTTTTCTGTAATATTGTTTAGGGAATTTTGAAAATTATTGTTGTTTCTTTAAGATTTGTTCTTTCTGCACTATCCATTTCACTCAATAGTTTCAATAAGCTTGGTGTATCTTGGATTAGGCCTAACATCGTTACTCGGTAAACCTCTGAAGGGAAGTGCCTGCTAAGCAACCTAATTAATTCTCTTTCAGTTGGTCTTGGTTCTAGAGCTTTTGCTTTGTTCAATTTCTGAATAGCATATTGAACTCGGTTTAATTTGCCATTTTCTTAGTATTTACCAAATCGTAAGTCATCCATGACTTGATACTGGATGTTTTCATTCCAGATTTCGCTTGAAAACTGCTTTTGGAATTGTTCTAATGTTGAAATTTTGTCTGGAATGAAATGCCACTAATTATTAGCAGGTTTTTTCAAACTTGTACTTAGTACGTGTTGTAAATGCCAGTCTTGTAATCCTACAGCACAATAATAATCTTCAAGTTCCTTTATGAATTTCGTAGGTTATCCTTCTCCATCATAAGTTGTTGTGAGAGTTTTCTCAATGATAAATTTGCACCAACTTGGCTTTGATGTGAAATGATTGTATGTGGCGGATGAGTTCATTTTTTAATATTCCAAATTTTTTCTCGACAAATGTTTGAGGTATCTCTAACATTTTCGAAGAGTTTGCATAAATTTTCTTGATCTTGAAGTACGTTACTCAATACGCTCCCTGTAGCTTCGAGTCCTTTTGCAATATCTTGATATTGTTTCTGATTTTCAGAGAGTTCCTCTATTTTCTCTTTGAATCTGTCTGTTCTTTTTTCTAATCCCCCAATCCTTTCTACAGCATTATTTATTCGTCTGCTTGTTTCTTGCTGCATTGAGCGTCAATTTTTTAATCCATTCTGCGTGATTAGCTCCTCCTTGCTTCCTTCTACCATCATCACTAATCACATCACTTATGTCATCAACTGTGCTATTGGAAGAAGGTGCTGGATTTAATTTTGCTAGATTGGATTCAAAAATGGCTTTTCTCACACTTTCCTTTGGAGGTTTCAATTGACTTTTCATTCTTCTTAAATCATCTAATGTGGGCACGAATGCTGTTGGCTTGTCTTTTTTTATTTCAGGTGCTTGGGGTGGAGGAGGTACGTCTTTCTTCAATGGAATGTCTTCCTTTCCTATACTTATTTTTATTTTACTTTGTCCTTACAGAATTTCAATTTATTTTATATTTAATTTCCTTGCGAAATTGCTTGTCACTGTTTTTATCGGGCCCCACGTTGGGCGCCAAATGAAACGTTCGAAATTCTTATATAAATTATTAATTAATTTTTAACTCTGCCTATATGAAATGTAAGCTAATTTATAAGTAACAACAATAGTTTGATTTAATTTTAAATTTATTATTTATTTACTGTGGACTTTTTTTTAATATATCTTATTGTTGAGCTACCTCAGTTAACTTCATTGACAGCTGTAAACAATAAGAACCGACTCAAATTTATGCAGAATGAATTTAAAATCAAAATGAATATACATTTTTAATTACTAATTTAGAAGAACAAAATTTAATGGGTCACCTGACCGGACAAACAATTATCGCAAATGAAAATTAATTTAATTTAATTTCTTTACTTATTACTTTATTTCTCAAATGTCTAAATATCGAGGCTTACACCGTCGATTATCCGACTCTCACCGGACTTTCCTTATTTAATAATAATTAATTGCCAAGGCTTACGCCGTTGGCTATCCGACTCTCGCCGGACTTCCTTAATTCAATGAGAATAAATTGTCAAGGCTTACGCCGTTGACTATCCGATTCTCACCG
>JABFPJ010001860.1:0-22579 GCA_022817425.1 Gryon sp. ZL-2020 | reverse complement strand
ATTGCATTTTAAGAAACCAAAGAGAAACATTCCAAAAGTAAACAATTTTATTGGTAATGTTGTCGATATTTATAATGATGAAGAGGTAAAATATAAATATTGCTAAATACATTTGAATTACCATGGACATATTCATTTGTTTTCAGTTTCTTCAGTTATATTGGAACATCAGTTTTTAAAAATTATAACCTTTAAAAAATTTAAAGGTTAAAAATTAAAAATTTTTAACCTTTTTTAAAAATTATGACCCAGAGTCGTGTAGTTCCTGTCATTGGAAAACGTCAATAGATTGAAATAGGTTAGGATAGAAAGTAGAATTATTAGGAAAAAGTAATTCGAAATTAATTTCAAATTTTTAAATGTAAATTTTGTTTTAATGTAAAGTAGGAAATGTCAACTTTTAATATGAGCATTATAAATTATTTCAACAATTTGTCGAAACTTTACGTAGCCTTTAACAACAATAAAACTTTAAACGCGATTATTTTACATAAGCTGATTTTTTAGTCAATTTTCATGCAATTGACTTAAAAGTTGATAGCCGCGCGGAAAAATTAGTGGATATAGTCTGGCAAAGTGTATCCATACTATATGCAGACTGCTGTTTCCACTAGGGTAGCAATGACAAATTTATCTAGTTTTCAACTTTTTTCTTTAAAGAAAGGGGGGGGGGTAATATTTGTGTTACAATTTCGTGTGTTTATGTTGTTTCACACCAAGATAAATAAAATATCCGAAATTACATGAATTCATAAAAAATGACGAATTTGAGCCAATTGATTCGCACCTCTCTTTAACGAAGATAAAGAAAACACCAATAAGTAAACTTAAACTGTTTGAATAAACTGAACTTTTATTGAAAGAATCAATGTAAATAAACATTTTTTCTTCGAGTAAACGTACTTGATAATATTTGATCTTCAAACAATGATTTTATCAATATTTGAACCTTATGATTTTAAATGAATGAAATTTGATTCAAATCTTTTCTTCACCAAGAGATCCCATTAGATCAACATTAATTATTTGTATAAAATTTAGTTGGACCAAATTATAAAAATCATATTTGAATAAAAAGTATGTAAATCCATGGATGATATGAAAACAAAATAGAAATGGAATAATTTCGATAATCCAATGAATCAAGCAGAATGTCCTATGAGTTAATCGTGTCGTTAATATTAAATGTATTAAAAAAAGTATCTGACGGCACCTTTTAACGACGTTTCTTTTGCCTTGGATAATAAAAGTAATGTTTGTCGTAAAAACCCATCCGATATTTCCAGCGTAGTGCGCGCGTCGTGAAATGTCTCCGTTTGATGAGAATCGCCAAGCGTTTTGGAAAAGCTTTTATGGTTATAACAAAACGTGCTTATTAAAGGTATCATATGGTGTGTACTTTCTCGTTGCTTTGTAAAGTCACTCAACAAATATCGTGTGAGTTGAATTGCTATTTCATGTATATTCGTCATTGCATATTCATTGTAATCCAGTAAGCATAGCTAAACCCTTAATTATGAAACCTTTAACTGTACTCGAAATCTTTTTACTGTGATAATTTCTTGACTTTATATTCGTAAAAGAAGTTATATTGATTTTTATTCTACCAGTTAAGTGTAATTTATTTTCAGAGTACTAATTTAAACGTGTAAATGATACTATTATAAAGTCTAAAACCATAGTTGTAAAAACCTATTATTTCATATTTACACATGATATTCATATCTAAAGTTTTTTTCAGTATGAAACTGTGATTTCCGTCGCATAATATTTAACGTCGCAACGAGAAGTGTTAAAATAGGGTGTGAATGTTAAGAGAACATTATTACAATCGTATATAAGTGTGACGGAAACGTTATGACAACTGTATAGAAATGTTAATAGAATGTCAAAGAATGAATATTCTTTCACCAACAAAATTCATGGTTTTAATATTTTTTAATATTTAGTCAAATGTCCCGACATTTGTAGGCAAAAAACGCATCTTTATTAGATGAAATAATCTTTTTTGTCTTTAATAGATACAAATTAAGAATATTTTGTGTTTAGTCAGAGTCAGTAAGTTGTGATTGTTGATTCAAAATCTTTGCAGCTTTGCTCTTTTTTGTATATAACCAAATGTGCTTGCTTGTTGTTTATAAGAAAGATTGAATATCAAAATAGAAAAGAGAAGTTATAAAAAGTTTGCAATACTTGGAATCACATTTTGAAATGCTAAGATGTATTCGGAGTTGAAGTTAATAAATACACAAATCTAAAAATCCTATTTGAATATTAATACATTTTATCATTAGATTATATTAAATTGAACTAAATAAATAAAATAATCATATATGAAAGTGTAATTGAAAATATTAAGAATATATAGGATTTATCTAATTGCACTGATCATCTAAAAACTAATAACACATTTTTCTTTTGAAAGGGTATAATTGCGTCGAATATTTTTGTAACGATTGTGCTGACTTTTTTAACAGTTACATTGACATATAAATTTTGGCAAAACACGCCAAAAAAATATTTCAATAAATAATAATAAAGCTATATTTTTACAATCATAAAATGTTACTTAAATGTGTTCGTAATTTATGTTTTATAAACTTTTATAACATGGAAAATAATTTGTTCATTTAATGCTAAAAAGAAATTATAAAAGATAGTAGAGTTTTGTAGGATTTTAAAGTTGAAATTAACAATTTATCATTTTACAGTTATGGTTTTAATAAGAAACAATTTTTAATTACAATATAAATTATCATATTTTAAGTATAACAAAAAGATTCGAAGCGAAGGTGAATTAAAAATTATTTTGTTCGGTGCAATTGAATATTATCCGAATATACCATTAAAGTACTTCAATAGATGTACATTTCAATTTTAGACTTGTTTATGTAATTCGTTAAGGGATTATCTACGAATTTAATTTCACAAAGAAACTTCAGAAATGTATGATCAAATAATCTGTTAATTATTGGCACATATATAACAGATATTGCAAATAGTATATATGTTCCTCACATAATTTTCATTCATTAAAACATGTTTATGATTCTAAATGATTAAAGAATCGAAGAAACCACTGACATTTTTAAATTTGTGTCAAAGAAATTGAAAGACTAAAAATTAAAAGACTAAAATTATCTAAGTATGACAATTTATTTTCTTTTCTTGTTATCTGTAACGTAATATATTTGCACTTGTAAAATATAATTTCTCGTCGTTATCAGACTACTCGTTATATACGCATAGATATACCATTCTGACAGAATATAACTTTCCTCGTTAAGAAATCCACTGAATGTACTCAACTTATACCTTTTGCACATGAGATGTAACGGTTTTCGAATTAAATAGCAAAATGGCATAATCAGTAACAGACATTTGATTAATATTTAATTTCAAATATCTTATATGTAAATAATTGTATCCCAATTAAACTCTTTTTTATGTTTAATTAACGTTTCGAAATAATTTTTATTTCCTCATCAGAACTAAAATATACAGAATAAAAAATATAATAATTATAAATTTTCGTTGAACAATAATACATTTCTTTAAATAATATCAATAAATAACCATAATTAATATTTAATTTTCTATTACAATATTTTTTGTTTCCCTTTTGTAGGTTATATTTTCATTGTAGTATAGTTTTATCAAAATTTTATTATGGATTAAATGTTTTATCTGTTTCTTTCTATGTTATTAATTTAATGCCACCATTTATTAATATACCCAATATTTTTAATTATCATTAAAATTTTTTAATCAATAATTAATTTCAATATAATAAAATTTGGATATAACTATAGGTAGCAGAATTGTTTTGAACTTAATTGATTTGAAGTTGCTGATTGAAAGAAGTTAGATTCATATATAATATTTTGGCGCGAAAATCATATATTATTTGAATCAAGTCATCGATCAAGAATCAATTCAAGTATCTTAATAAATTAATAATAAAAATGATTTTATCGAAGAATTCTCGCAAATAAAGAAGCTAACTAAACTCTTAACGTTTCGTTGTTATTATTATACAAAATCGAAACATATTTCTTTTAATGTCTGAAGTTATCGATTGAACTAATCGCGAGGGAAATACACTGTTCCGTATAAATGTATCCATATAAAGTAATATGCGTACATTCACATGATATAATATGTTACCATTTATGTATTAACTCAACAAATTGAATAATTACATTACCATCATACTTTTATTTCAACATGAAAATATCGTTCTTGTTTAAAAGCATCGTTAATATAAGTCATTCAGCATCTATTATAGATTGAATTAACATAATCTGTCTGGATTTTTTAATTGAAAAATCAAATTAAATATGAAAAGATATCAATTCAGAAAATGTGATTTCAAATACTGCATTAAATAAACTAATTTCACGTTTTAACAAATATCACAAACATTTTAATAGTGAATATTTTATTGCTATGAAAAGTTTTCAAGTTGATTTTGTGCTTTCTGCCAAGTAATGAATGAAATTGAATTTATTTTCTATTTAAAAAAGCTGTAATTTTGAACGAAAAAAAGAAACGATATACGTCCTGATTTTTTGACTTTATATTTTGGTATCTTTAATTGGCTAACAAAATTGATTAATAAATGTGAAGAATTTGTAAGCGAAATAAAAAAAAAAGCGAAATATCCCCCTCTTCTTCTAGAACGGGGGATTGGCAAAGACCCAGGTAACCGGAGGGCTTAAATAAAAAAGCGACCTCTCTGCGACTGTCAGCACTAATATTCTGACAAAACTTTGTCTTAAGCAATCCTTGTGAGGATAAGCAATATAAATACCTATGTATATAGAACAGATCTAAACAAGTACAAAGAACGCGTTTCTTTTTCATTGATTACGGTCATTTTTCAATATAAAATAGAAAAAATTGATAAGATGAATTCTAGCAGAATAAAAAAACTTGTACTATCAACGAAAGCTTTATTTTGTGGTTTATTGAAATCCTTTAGAAAACCGAAAGTGTCGTCTTTACGTTCAAATCAAACTGCTTCACGTTTCTTTTATTACCGAACTAAAATTGCCCGGCAAAAGAAAGAAAATACTCGTTTTCTAAATATAAAAAGTTCAATAGTTTATTGCATTAACATTAAAATTATTCTTCTATAAAAACTATTTTTCTATAAAAATCAATCAAATCAAATAAAGCAGATAAATATTTGTAGTTATTTTTAAATGTTTATTCATTCATATTATTAATTATAAATATTATATTCCAAATCGTTCGTTTTTCATCAAGTGATTTAGATTCAATCAATTCTATTACATCTAAATCAGTTGTATATAATATTAATGCAAGTGTATATACATTTATGGTATTTGCGTTTTTCTCTATCCGTAAATAGTTCAGTTTCAAGCAGAATCAAATTACATCATTGATATAAATTATTTTTGTACTACGAATGAAATCAAAATGAAGCAATTTATTGTACTGTAATAATTATGATTTATCATAGTACTAAAAAATTAAACGTTAATTATAAATAAAACTTAATCACAACAATAAAAAAAAACAAATGCTATTAACAATTAAATTATATATTTGCTGTATCTCAGAAGCATCTCGTAAATTTTCCATTATAGTTGGTCCTTCGTATCCACGCAGCTGGTTGTTCTTTTTTCGTAACATTAGACTTCCATGAGAAAAGAACAGACCTACACCATAAATACACAAGGTCGACTGTATGTATTCCTAATTGCCACTACGTATCCATAATACATACATAAAAAAGATATACTACTTTTATATTTATATCAACGGTTGACAATTATTCATTCAAGCTCAGTACATGCTGATATACACACATCTCAAATGTAGATTATCTTTGAATACACATATTCTAATTAACGATTTTCTATAAAAAAAAAAATTTGCCGCAATAATGATAAAAACGTAAATATTGGTTTGGAACAATATTTACCACAACATATGTAGAAGAAAGCACAATAAAAATACTTCAAAATGCACAGTAAGATAAACATTTTTATTGTTAATTAAAATACGCAAACATAATTTATTGCTTATTATAACTTGATTTGAACAATAACACAACGTATCGAAAAGCAAAGGAACTAATAAACGTAAACTTAAAAGAGAAATCTTTGTTATAAACATAATAATGTGATACAATTGTGATAAAGCTTATAACGTATGTAGAATATATATAAGTTATATATAACATTAAAGATTATATATTGCTTACAATTACTTTAACGTAAATTACTATTATAACGGAAAATATTATGGTAAAAGCAATCGTATGAAAATGAAGCTTAACTCAACTTTAATCTGATATCTGTACTATGATGATCGGAAATTCGCGCCAATCGACGGTGCTATTATTTGATTTCCATAATTTACAGCCTCGGAATGAATGACAACTAATGATACATGCTAGCTTTTGCAATGAAACTCACAAACAAAAATATATTCAATATAATATCTTGTCCGATAATTTTTTTATTAACAAATATTATTTTATCATAATTTAAATATGGTACCATAAAATTGCATTAAAAGACAATGGTAAATGAAATATAAATCTACAATATCAGTGATTTGATAAATTCTTACATTGTAATGAAGACTTTTGCAGAACAATATTATTGCTTAATAAACTTAATTTATTATTAATTAAAATTAATTAAAATTATAATTAATTAAAAAGGAAAAATGTATACATTTAAGTTGTAATTATTAATATTCTATTATTTATATTGGACATTTATAAATATTAAATTAATAATTACATGCATTAAATTAATAATTTTTTGTTTCGAATTATGATTGTGTCAAAATTGTTTTTGCTTTATTTTATTTGATTACAAATGTATTTGCATGATATTAAGAGACACGGTAGTGTCTCTCGCCAAGTACAAAAAAACGAACGTTTTTGTGCTCAAATTTTCATAATAAGCCATTAGAAAGTAGTTGAATTTTATTTTGTAAAATGTATAATGTCTACGTAAGCAATATCTATTCATACCGATACGTCTACAAACAATAGATATTCACATCCAATGAAATGTTGTTGCAATGTCTTTCAATCAGACTTGTTCGATGTTTATTAAATAATATCCAGACATTCACTCAGTCAATAAAAATTTAATAAAAATGAATAGCTATAATAATACATTGATTAAAATTTGTGTAAGATATTTTTAGATATTAAATAATAGTATAAAATTTGATTAAATAAAATTTTATGAGATGCATTTCTTAAATACGAATAACGTAGATACTTTTTTTATTAATGAAAATAGATGAATAAAATATAATTGTAAAAGACTTCAAAGGGGTACTTTAATTAGATTATTTATAATAAAAATTATAATTAATCTAATTAAAGTTGAATCGTTTTCTTCTCTAACTTTTTATTATTTGTTAAATAGCATTCAGACATTCACTTGATCAGACGGGATTTCATGAAAATGAATGAACAAAATAATGAATTAATTTCCGATTTGCAGTTATGAAATCTTATTATGACCATTAATATTAGCAATTAATATGCAGTTTATTGGAATAACTCCATTTAAGATTTAACTGTATATTTGCTATATTTAATTTTATTTCTGTTTGCGATTCTGTATTTATTTTATATCGTTTACATAGTGAAATAAAATAAATTCATTTATATGATCTATCGATATTTTCTTTCATTTATTAATTTTATAACGAATACATAATTTCAACATAACGACGTTTTCCTTGCATTTCATTTTATTTAAAGCTATAATGACGAAATGAATGTTTTATTTCAAAATAAAAATAATTTCTCTTTATGCACCGAATTTCCCAATTATGTGAGATAAACGATTCAGAAATCATTCAATAAAAATAATTCAAAAAATAATTTTTGTTAAAAACATATTATTTTTCACTCAAAGCAAAATGTTGATTACCAATGTAATTGCAATTTCGACAATAAATAACTGGTTTATGAATGAATAACTTGTGTATGAATTGTATTTTTTTAATTCCGACGAGTATAACCAATTAAACTATACCATAATTAACTACATAATATACATGAAAGCTTATATACGTCTATGTATCTGTTCTAATTTTTCAAATCAAACAACTCAATATATCTTGAAAATCGAACAACACATAACATTTCGTCAAATTCATCTTCATCTTGAAATTTATGTTCTTAAACATGCAAAGCTCACACATATACGGAGCATGAAAAATTGCATTTGCATATCTGAAGATTTTATTTAAAAATGTTTTATTATTTATAAACTTATTTTATTATATTATTATATTATAATATATATTTAAAGTTTAAAATGCGTGCATTTGCGTCGACATAATATTTCTTTAATAATAGTATAACAGGAATGGCTAAAAATGAATGGCTAAAGAATTCATAATGCAATGTCATAAAAATCATCGATTGAATAAAGGAGAAGTAAAGTAACGATATTGACAGTTCACACTAACTATATATGTCTTAAAATTTAAAGAAAATGGCGTTTCCTTCAAGCGTCTTTATATAGTTTCAATATTTTCAGTATCCTTAACTTTAAGATTTCATTATCAGTTTATGATATTTTGCAAAATGAATATAAATGAACGAAGAGAAGCCTTTTGCGACAGAAAGCTTATTAAAACATTTCTTTAATTAAAACCGTAATATCTCACGCAAGATACTCCATCAGTCAGATTATCTACAATTTCAGATGTATATATTCCGAATTATACTCATGATTAATAATTGTTCCAAGTTCTCTAAGACCTTATAAACAAGCACGTTAATATGAATATGATTTCATATCTCTATTTAACCAAGTCTTACGATGAATTCATATATTATAAAAAAAATAATACAAAAAGTTAGAATTTAAATGTAAAGTAAACTAAACATTTTTATTAGAAATAATGTAAAATTTGATTCGAATTATACGCATGACTGTTCACAAAGATTCGCAAATTTGTGAAAGCGTAATATTTCTGGTCACGTGTAGATCAAATTGTCTACTTTTCTTAATCAAATTAAGATTCAAACGGGATTTCTTCTCAGTATCAGATCAAAATAAGATTTCTGGAACAAAATTCAATTGTAATATTTTCACTAAAGATAAAAGAAATTTCAATCACATCTTTAGCATGTAAAATCAAATGTTTTATCAATAGATAATGTAGATAAATGAAACTTGTGTTTAAGTCATTAAAAATGTATTTCGCTTTTAATCATTAATCCATCTATTTACAGTTTTTTTTCTGTTTTATAACACCTTGAAAAACACGCACTCAGAATCTTCTTTTGAGTAAGTCTTACAAACTCTCTACGACCGGATAAGGATTAATAATGTTCAAGATTGTAAGATATTGATTTTTTGCTCCTAACACAAGTACTAGAAATGAATACTTATAAGAAAAAAGAGCATGCTTCTTAACGTCTCTTATGTTTACATGTTTTGAAATTCTTTTAATATCTTATTTAATTTTTTTTCTTTAAGTTAGAATAAAATGTACTGAATAAGTTATCGGATAAGTGGAAAAAGTAGTTAATTTACAAATTTGTGAAAACAAAATATAATACTTTAACTAACAGTAAAATTCTTTAAAAAATACAATTGGCAGTTAATGTTTTCATAGCATAAAACATTTCATTTTCTTAAATAATTATTTAAAAAACTGGTTTTCCCCGTGGAAGAAAGTATGTCTTTTGATTGAATAAAGCGCTAGATTTCTCTCGAGAGATTTGAAGAAAATGATTTTGCTCTTTAAAAACTACGGTGTTAAACAGAATTTTGTCCCTAGAGAACAGAGATTTCTCGGGTATAATTATACAAAAAAAAATAATATAAATCACATAAATGTAATGTAAAAGTTCAGAATAACTTTTTGAAATAACGTTAGAATCTATTCTCCATTATTTTAAACAAAAGCTTATCTCAATATTAAAAGGGAATTTTATTTATTCAGTCCTTATTTCACATAGAATCTTTTATACGTAGACGAAAATTTCAACATTTGTTTTCACAAGAAATCCAAGTGTATCCACTTTCAATCCTCGTAAATTCTACGATCATAAAGTGGATGTTCTCCTTCACTTTCACGTGAAAACTACTGTAGTATCATGTATTGGTTTTCTGTGGCTTCATAGACAGTACTCCTATGTAAATTGTACGGTACTATGAGACCAATTTTGATAAAATCCAATGAAATTATAGTCTTATGAAAGTGACGTTAGTGAGACCAATATACTTATATGTTTTCATCACAAAGTAGTTTTAAATATCATCAATTATTACTATAATAACTACTCTTCAAAAATAAATCAGGAATATTGTAATGTTTTATTTTTGTACGATAAGTAAAATAAATACTTGAATATCTTGTTCATTAATTTGCAATAAATTTTCAATTAAAAGATGTGAATAAAACTAAAATTTTTACATTTATGAGCGATATAAATAAACTTCAAAATAATATCTACCAAACTAAATTTATAATAATAATTCTTCAACGTAATATACATTGCTATTCATATATATACTAAAATTAGCTTTCAATTATTTTGCCGAAATAATTTTTCTGTTTGTGAATACATGTTTAATAAAAATTAATATTCTTGCAAACAAAAATAAAAATCGTTGAATTTGATATTTTTAAATATAGAATATCTGTATCTGCATTATCTGTATCTGCATAAATTATAAAATATAATAAAAATGATTAGACAAAATAATTAAACTGTTACGAATTGGTAAGATATTTTTAAATCTTCCACAATAGTCTATAAATTGAATTGTTAATGATTTCAATATATACTTATATACTATACTTATATATATATATATATCATAATCACTGAAACAAAAAAAACTATAATATCATATTTGTATACGCTGAATGCATAAGTATAGAAAGTTTGAAAATGACTAAGTTTCAAATTAAATTTGCAACTTCTCCTTTATCTTCGAGTTCAAACCCTGTATTTTAAAAGCTGAGTACAATTAATTCTAAATTTGATACATGTAAATTAGAGTTCATTCCACGAGTCTTCAATATACACTTTTGAAACAACCATTTTTTTGTTGGTAATCCACAAACTTTATATAAAAGTTGTTGTTCAATTTAAGGACATACGAAAAAATTCGCCTGACAGTATTTAAAGAAATATAAATAATGTCGTTTAAATTGTACTCATTTCTAAATACCATGCATTTTGAAAGTGAAATAATTTAATTATAAATGAAAGAACATTTGAAATTAATTTAAATCAAAAGCATTGCTTTCTTTTTCTTTTAGTATACATTTCTATGTTTGAATCAAACTTTATGTGTCTAAGAACAGTTTAAAAGTTTCAAACCTTCCATTCTTCTCTCAAAACTGCAAAGTTAACAAAATTAAAAAAAGACATTTTCATTGGAGGCAAAGTAAAATAAATTTATTTATTATTTCGATTTTCACATTCATATTTCACTTTCATATTTGCTTAGATTACACTTGATAAAGTTACAAGACACAATGTTCTATCAGTTCTTGTTTGACATGAAAATTCTTTGCCATGTCACGCGTATCATCATTGCTATTCTATCATCAAACTATGTCACATATTTTATGAAAGAAAATGATTTTTTGATATCCTTTTGTTTTGTTGAAACATGAATTGTTCATTTTTTACACGAAAATGTTTAAACAAAAAATATTACTTGATATCAATATAAGTCTTTATTGACTTTATTGTCTCGGTTTATTAATTAAAGTTCGAAAATTACATTTATTGATTAAACGTGTTATTTACTCAAATGAGTAAAGTTTATTCTGATATTTCTGTGCATTCGGATGAATATTAAAAATTGTAATTTGTTTAAAATTACAGCGTAATAAATCATAACAGATGAACTTCAATAATATCAAGTTAAACATTTATTCATCAAAAAACATTATTTAAATTCAAATATGCGAATTGTGTTGTCTGAGATCTTTTTGACAAAAAAGAGAAATAAAATTATTAAATTTTCATTTTTAATATGCTACTCATTACATGATTACATGATAAGAAAAATTGCGTTTATCTAATATTTATTACATATAAATAAATAAGGTAATTGTTCATAAATGTATATAAACATAAGTGCAACTCTTAACACTTTATTTTAATATATAATACAATATATGTTATTACTAGTATAACTAATCTTATGTTTTATTTACAGTGTGATAAAAAAGTGCATCGTTGTGCAACGATTCGCATCGTAAAGTTTTACGGTTCTCGAATAGTGAAATGAAATTATCAAATAAATTTAAACTTCGAGATAAAAGTGATTAATACGAAGAATTAAATACAATAAATATAATAACATCGCAATTTATTAAGTACTAATGATTTATATTTTAATATATTGATTATTCATTAATATTTCCCCTAATAAATGTCAAGAAAAAGTATTCATATTTCAGTTTCGCTCAAATCAAATTAAATTTCAAAAATCATTTATAATTTATTCGTTGATTTTTTTAATATCTATATTCAGTTTTAACCGTCGTTTGCATAAAATACTATTGCATTTCATTAAATGAAAATCATAAATGAAATACGAATTTGAAGTGAGGATAACGTGAGTAATTTTTAATATTCAAATGAAAATATGAACAAAATAGTGTCAATCTTTAATAACTTTCGTTACAATGCAATAATTGATAAATTGGAATCGTAATTGTTATTATGCATCGTATAAATTTTTAAATGAGTGCCTTTATGAATCTCCATTTAATTATATGTCATTGGTTATAATAATGAATAATTAATCATTCGAAATTTCATTATTTTAAAATAATTCCCAATAAAACATTTCCAGAAAAATCTTTTGTAGCGAATTATTATTGCATGAAAATTATTTTTGTTCTATTATAATTTATTGTAAATTTATTGCAAACATTTCTTCAAAATAGTTGTAATCGATTTTATTAAGTGACGATTGTTTGCGTCTTTAGGTAAGACTTGTTCGATGTTATTTAAATTCAATAAAACTGATTAGTTCTAATAATAAATGAATTACAAGGTTAGATACAATATTTTAAATGATTTTCTTTTTTTTTTTTTTTTTTTGAATTTTATAATTACAGAATATATTATATTATATATATAATAAATAATATAATAAAACAAAAAATAGAAATTTATAATTACATGTATAATATAAAAAAACTATCTCATGATGCCATGAAATTTATTAAAATAAAAATCATAAATAAATAAGTCTCAGAAATTAATAAATGACACTTCATTATAATCATCAATATAGTAAAATGATAGATACAAAAATATTACAGTAGTATCCAGTAAAAAATGAATATAAACTAAAAAATTTATCGCATCTATTTTTACTCATAAACTATTTTGAATGCACAGTTCCACGGTATACTATGTTGAAATTCTAATCATCGAAATTTAATGCCATAAAATTCTACTTTATAATAGTAAATCAAAAGTTTTTAATATATGTAGGAAAGAGTGACACTGGTTGTCACACTTTCTCGAAAACGACTGCAGAAAAAGTCACATATTACAGTCACTTTATATTCAAAGAACTGAAACATTAATACTGAGACGAATTTTGCATATTCACTTTGAAAATGTATAATTTTAGTTATTACAGAATCAGAAATCTTTCATTCATTGATAATAATACAAATCGTCAGTTAATTAGACGATGACATTTAAACATAAGTTTTTATATGAATAAATTTCCCAATTCCGATGAGATTATCATGATTACATTTGTTACATTGATTTCGTTACTTATAAGAACATTACACTTCGATGTAATCAATTAAAATCTGAAATATATTTAAAAAATAATTAATCAATAATTTATTTTATATATAAAGAAAATAAATAAAACAAGATTTTGGTAGTTGTGTAAAAAAGTGTATAAATATTATTTCAACTATAATTGAATATATCCTTTTTTTAGTTTTTAATAATCGAGTAAAATGAAATAAAAAAATCAAACTAAAACTACGTAGGAACAGTTGTGCAATTTTCTCATTCATAAAATACCCAGATGTTAACACTTACATTGCACATGTATAAAATGAAATTGGGAAATGTGGATATTGAATAAATTTGATTACGTTTTATATGAATAGATAACATGAACTAACAAATACCATTCTCTTTCAATTTTCTTGTTTGCTTTGTAAAAAGTTATTAATTATTACATTTAAATTTTCTGCAAATTAGTTTTATATTAACTGATACAAACAATGCGTTAACGTTTTTTAATACAGTCACGCTAATGAGTTATATTTATTTCTTTTTTAACTAATTTATTAGATAAACAAGTACACAGTCATCTTGATACTTTATTAATTAGTTCGTATATATTCATTAAATTAGTAAACATTGTAATTGCTCGACTTGAATATTTAACTATGCCAATACAATTAGTTCTTTCTGTTGCTGCTAATTTAATTACTTTTTTTTAAATATGTTGTTAATTGTTAATGCTTTTAAAAAAATTTGTTTTTTAAATTAAAAGTAATTAGTTTGAAAAACAATCCAAAATTAGCGATGCTTCAAGTTTCGCATATTTATCGCAATTTTGATTATGAATATAGCATTTAATTATTTTCCATATATTGCATTGCATATCTTCGAATTATGTTAAATAAATTACTTGTATTAATTTTCTAATCATAAATAAAATGAAATGCATTAATTAAATCGGATTAGTTCATTCCTTTCAAGTATTTTATCCGTTATAATTTAAAAATTTATGAAATAAATTGAATATTCTATGCAAATTATAATTCATATTAAATATGCTAATGCTATGTAATATTTTATCTTGAAATATTGAACAATACTTTTCATTTCAACTTCAAGCAATATTCAAATTTAGTAATCGGTCTGACCGAATATACAGCTTTTCACTGAAAATGACTTTTCGTTTTTACATTGAAAAAAACGATTGAACAATAGGTTAAAAGTATTCTAGAACAAATGTTTAGTAAATGTTCAAATATAATATGAAAAAATGTTCTAACGTAAACAATTGGAGTACATAAAAATCGTACTAAGAGTTATAACAACTCAACTTTTTGTATCCACCAACTGCAATTTTTACATTAAACATTTACATTTTACAGTAAACATTTTTTTTCAATTGCAAAAATCCAACAACGTTACCGCTACTAAATGCCAATTAGGAATTAAATTATTTACTTTTCTAACAAAAATTCCACTGAATGTAATCTTACAAATCATTAAAACATGTTAACTTGAATATAACGTAAATGCACCAGTTATTGATAGGTACTAATGATCGGAAATCTCAACAAGAAAACTGCATTTTAAAACATTAAAAAAATACGTTTAATGTCTATTACATGTTTTCAAAAAACCTTATGAAATGAGAAATAATTAAGGACCGTTTTTGTATTATAATAATTTAACATTTAATTATTATTAATCAACAAAATATTTTGATAAAAAATTTCTGATAACTGGCGCTTAACCTTCTGATGACTGGTGCATTTATCTTAAGCTTGTGTTTATTTGTTTGTGTAAAATAAATATTTAATGATTATAAATAAGAAAATTTATCTATAAAATTATATTTTTCAAATACTTTATTCCACAACTTTGTCAACATTTACTCCTATAGTATAATTAAATAACTTTGTTACTGAAAGTTATTTGAAGTCAGCAATTCCCTGGATAATTTTGGATTCAAAAGTAAAAATTCAGAGATATAGAAATAGGCTAATCAACAATTAAATAATAATTATTTGATGTATTTTTAGTCACTCTTATTGATTTATGAACATTACATATGCAGATTCAACATTTCATTAAAAACATGGATGCAAAATGTCATAAGAACTTGACGATATAAGGACATTTTCATAAAAGAATGAATAAAGACATTTTTCAAAAAAGTAAATTTTTGTTACTTTTTTAACTTCAATTATTTTTCAAATTCATGAATATATATTCCAGGAATTTTGAAATTGAGTTACCTAAACCAACTTAATTCATATGCTGATCATAAGTGCACATAATGCAATGTAAATAAATGTATACATCATCAAAATATACACTGCGAAACATCGATTTAATGAAATTTAAATATACACTATAAATATTTTACATTATTATATATAACATTTTTATGATCAAATTTTGTAAATAATACGATTTCTTGAAACATTAAAAAGTTAAAAATGTATGAGTTCATTTTTAGATGTTGTAAAATATTCAATTTAATTTAATAAAATTGTAAGGTTATCTTAATACATTTTTTATAAAAATGTATTCCAGTAAAATTAAATACATACAAAATAGACAACTTTTATTGCAAACAACTTTGTTCGCTACACTGTCGAAAATTAATTTTGGACGCAAATTAATTAAAATTAATGTACTTTTCATATGCAATTGTACATTAAATTTTACATTTTTCATATATTAATTTAAGTTAGTGCATTCTTACATTGATTTTTATATGTAGATATATACTAAATTTTGTATTTCATGTGCATATACATTAAATTTCATTTACAATATACGTAAAAATATATATTAAAGATTACTATACCTGGAATGAAAAATTGCTGAATATATAATAAATTTAACCAGAAATTCGATGAAATTTTCTTAGAGATATAGTAATTTATTATATATATTTTTTAAGTATAGTTTTGCGTTCAATTTTTCTTAACTTACAATTCAAAATTTTAAATATCTTTCAATTTTTACAATATGCAACTACGTAATACGTAAGTTATTTTCTGAATTTTTGGGCTTCAATTGTTTTCATCATTTGAAAAAATTTTACTTTTTAAAATAATAAATAATATCTACAGTAATAAATTAAATTTTATTAAACTTATTTAGTAATTTATATTTTTTAATTATATAATTAATACTTTAATTTTGAGCAACCTATGATGCCATTTTTTGACATAACTGTTATGGAAACTCAAGTATACAAAATTATTATGAATAATAACAATCGCAATTTTGATTATTGAATCAAAAGAAAATATTGTCCGTTTTTTCAGGTTTTAATT
Organism: Gryon sp. ZL-2020; assembly: GCA_022817425.1. Lineage (NCBI taxonomy): Eukaryota > Metazoa > Arthropoda > Insecta > Hymenoptera > Scelionidae > Gryon > Gryon sp. ZL-2020. The sequence goes on along the minus strand of JABFPJ010001860.1, from coordinate 5,506 downwards.
AATATAAATTAATTAACAAAAATAATATAAACGAATGTTAAAATTCATTGTCTAAAACGTTTACATTACATTTAATTACATTAAAATTAATTTTTAAAGAACATGAAATTTCATGCACGTAATACATTGAATTTAATATTTAGGTAAATTAAATTTAAATACGTTATTGATATCAGCTTCCAGTACTTTTACATTAAAATTAAAACAGAAATTATTGACAGAGATAAAAATAGAACCAAAATTTCCATTCCAAAATCCATAAATATCATGATGTGCAACTAATTTTACTCTAACTTTCAATAATTTGTTTATAAGGTTAATGAAACAAAAATACTCTAATCCAATATTAACGTAATCAAGTTTCATTATCGCTGATTTTATTATTGCAACCGGTATATGCAATGAATATTATATCGGTAAATTAAAACTCGAAAATTCTGTTATCTGTAATAAAAATGATTCATAATGTTTATTCATGATTCATGTATTCATTCAAAATTTCATCAAGTAAATTTCTTTTCAATAAATAACAGTTTATTTGATCAACTATATTTAAAGTTACAATGACATTAAACCAATGCGCTGATATAGGATTAAATGCATAACAATAGAATTAAAAAAAATTAAGCTCCAGCACGTCTATACAAAATATAACCTTAATATAAAAACATACCAAGTATCTTGATCGAGTTATCCTAAGTCCGACACTTGATCGAGGTTTAAACGTGTTTTTTGTGCTTCACTTTTTATAGAATTGAATAAACTTTTTGAAGGATAAAAAGATGAATCAATTAATTATTTTTCAATCAAAAATTAAACTGTTCATTATTATCAATTGTGTAATTAATTTTTCCTAATTATTATCAACATTTCTTATTTAACTGGGTAATAATAAAATAAAACAATAATAAAGATTTTATTTAAAAAGTGAAGTTTTGTAAAACTATATACTTAGTTAATGCAGTTACTGTAGACCTTTTTTAATCAATTGAATTTAAAGTTATTTAAAATCAATTATCAATTGTATTATGTTTACATTTGTAAGTAATAGACACTAATTATTGCCGTGAATATGATTAAGGAAAAAGCATAAAACTTGCATGTATATGTTATTTATTGAATAGTTAGAAATGCTTTTCATCATTCTCAATAATGCATTATACGAAAGTTTGAAATGTAAAGCCATATTAAAAACTGTCATAAAACTCAAAAAGTTTGTTAGTTAGTAAAATAGTCGAAATCTCATTTCATAACACCATGAAATATATATTTTTGATACTGCAGTTATAATCAGTAACTTTACAAAGTATTAATTATTCTATCTCAGAAATTAACCAAAAAGCAATTGCATAAGATTACAAATCAATCTTATATGAAAATTTATTTTAAAAAATTATTCCATGGACTGATTTACTTCAAGTAACAAAGGTAATTTTAAATGAAATAATTTAAATGATTTGTTTTTGTAAATTTCCAAAATAATTCACTGTTTCACATAATAAAATGCCATAAAATATCCATTCGATAATAAAACATTCATATGAGCGGAATAATATTCCATCTGTGTTATGTATTTTTTAATGAACGTTTCTGGAAGATGTTATGATATTTATTAGTTGATACAACACATAATGTACGTATTAACAAAATATGCCTCAGTATAACTCAATATATATAGTTAATCTTTAAAAAGCAGACTGTTTTTAATCATTTTTATTTCATTAGAAGAATTTTTAGTAGACTATGTAACATATTTTGTTCAGAATCACAAAAGTGATTATATTTTTTTAAACATTCACAATCAAAACATTTTATTTATACTTATATACAACACAAATCAATTTAAGACATTTTATTTTAAAAATCTCATCATACATGTGAATAAAATAATCGAATGAAATTAATAATTTTTTTTTTTTGAAAAATAGTTGTTTAAACAAATTGAATATAATGTTCGATTGATTCTGCCATAATGAAATCAATTTATTTGAATTCATCCTCATAGATTATACGAAGTTGATTATATATATATATTCCAATGAATGAATAAATCGGGTCAAATCTTTAATAAGGTTCGAATAATAACCATGCAGTTTTTTAAGTGATTTTCATATTTATGTATATTAATTTTAGACTCATTGAAGGTTGCAGCAAATATTTTTTATTATCTCTTACATAAATAATTTGAACTAATACCAATATATTTTTCATATTTGCTTTTCATATCTATGCCAATGTTATGCATTAATAACGTTGATCCCATTTTAATTGCGTCCAATATATCTTTAACTAAATTAAATATAAACATAACATAAACATAAATATAATATATAATCACATGTTAAATAAATATGGCGCACTTCTTTTACGTTCTTACGACTTCATCTTACAGAGACACTTAATTGTCTCAAACATCAACGTTTAAAGAGCGAAAATGTTCAAACGCCGTGAGATTAAAATAACACGAATTATCATTAAATTATTACAGCTATCATCAAGTTATATATGTCAGATTACATCGCATTGTCAACATTGTTTTCTCAATTAAAAGTGAATAATTATATTGGACTAGCGTCGAGATAAAAAAAAGGTCCACAAAAAAGAATTCAAAGAGATAAGAAATCAATTTTATGTCAAGCTGTTAAATAGATAAAATAACTGTGTTTCATCATCTTCTGTAGTATTCAATTCTAATGTAATAAATTCTCAATTGATATCCACATATCTCATTTTGCACCGGATAGAATAATTGTTCATTTCAGAATTGGACAAACACGAACGTTACACATATATACCAATAACCGCGAATTTGATTTTCTTTCAAAAATTATTCTATGCATATTATAATACTTGCGTGAAACATCAATTTATCTTCGAAACTTAAAAATATACGACGTAAACATATTACGTATGAGATTCTTGAGATATTTGATCAACTTTTTATATCTGGAAAGCTCGTATCTTAGTTTATTAAAAAATTGCTTTTCTTTTTCTTCTTTTTTTGCCAGACGAAAGCAAAACTTGTATTATCGTAGTAATTTAGCCACTTGAGTGCGATAGTTATATATTGCACTGTTTTCTATCTCCCTTTTTCTTTGCTCGCTTTTTATCACTGTAAGGACTTTGTACGAGTAAAGTAACTTTATATAGACGCTAGTCAATCAAATTAAGACATCGGTGTTTTTACGAAAAGATACAACGAAATTACAATATCTTTAAGATAGCAAACACCGTAAATTACTATTTATCCGAAGAAAGACAGTTTTTTTAAGAAGCAGATAATAGTTGTATAATAACAGAGGGAAAAAAAAGAAAACCAAAAGCATAGTTGAGCATAATTAAATGTTATGTTTTTACACACAAAAGACGCGCGTAATGCGTTTTTACATATTATAAGACAATATTCAAGCATTTTTTTCTATACCGCAAAGTGTGTCTGACTTTCTTTTGTACATTTTTTTATGTTATTTCTGATCCTTTTTCCATTCATAACGATCAATAATTAATTAGCGGAAAAATCTGATATCAAGATTAATAATGTATAATTGGAATCTATATTATCATTTGATGTTTTATTCATGTATAATAGACTTTTGTATTTTTGTGAACGTCAATTTTCTAACAATTCAATTATCGGCGTAAATTCAATGAAAGCTTACTAAAACAAATTTGTCTATGTAAAATTATGTTTTCAAGATGGGCGTGTAGTGTATCGTGAAATTTCCAAGACAAAGACTTTGAAGTAGGAAAAGGCCAAGAGGTGAAAAAACGTTACTCGTTATTCGCAAAACTAACAAATATTTCACTCACTTCACTATTTCTATATTACGTTTTGTAACGAAATAAATTTATTATTATCAAAAATAGGTTGTTAATTTAAAATGAATATTTCGTTAATAAAATACTAATAAGCAATATACAATTTTGCTTCAAGTATTGCAAAATATTAACTTATAATAATAATAGCATAAGGTAATTACAATCCTTCGATGTTCGGAATTAGTTGCAGAAAGTATATATTGATTTCTGAATCATCATCAAAATTCAAAACTCTCGTGCAAAATAATCCATTACATGGAAACTATAATAACGCGTGTGATAACCCACTCGAGTTTAGTAGTTAATATAATTTTAATCATATATGTTCTTAACACTACTTAGTAAGATCTTTTGAGTGCAATCGTAAAAGACATAGCGCAGATGCTTAGACCATGTAATTTTAATAATGATTTTAATTTGACATTCAAATACCGAAAGCTTATAAACTTAAATTCAAATTTCGCGTTTTAAAATTCAAAACGAGATAATACAAGGCTTCGCAAAAAAAAAGAGAACGAAAAGACTCTCTTAAAAACTGTGGAAATTAAAATTTATGATATGTTTTTTTAAGCCTGACGCATTTTGTGTTAAGTAAAATTTCAAATCAAGTATTTCAGTGTATCTCATTTTAATCGTCTATTTTATGTAAAAAATTAACAGATAATAACATTCTGAATCGTAATATCAAATTACAATATTTCGTGAATATTTTAATAACGAAATTATGTTTCGCTGTCGAAAAACATCGTCAAAGACGATATTAAAGCGTTAAATAACTTTTTTGTGAAACCGGCATATATGCACAAATTTCTTCGACTGACGGCGTACACATTCGTACGCGTCTTTTAATGTTAAAACATTCTCGCATGTAACTTAATTTAAGAGAGCAAAAATATATTTTTATCTGAGAAAATGTTTGATGTGAAATAAAATGTAAAATTTATTGCGGGAATTTGGAAAGCATGATGTATATTTTATTGCACTTGTAAACGTGTATGAATTTTTAAATATTCTTTGCCGTGTATATGTGTGTTTCTTCTATAAATATATACATGTATATAAGCACATATGTATATAAATACACATATCCAAAATTGAGTCATACAAATTTAATTCCAAGCAGCTCTACCATCTAGCGTTTGTGAATGACTTTTCTTACATACATTAATTAACTACAACTGCACTGTGATTCGCTATTTTTATATCCTTCTACATTCGTTCGGGAATTTATTTTGCATCAATTCACATTGTTTTTCATTCACAACACAAAAAATAAATTGAGAAAAAAAAATATTCAAAAAAAAAAATAAAAATGTATATGAATCCAAGACTGCAAAGAATGTCCTTTTGCCGGTCGCGTGTTTTATTTTTCTGAATAAGTAGTCGATTGAAAAAAATATAGTGAATAAACGATTTTTGTTTTGAAAATGGACTAAATCGAATGGCAATGATATAGGCTGACACGACGGCGGGTCACGGCAAACTAACAATATCAGCGATATACCTTTGGCAGGTCCTTTTCCGTGCGATGCGGCGGACGACGCCGGCGCCTCCGGATTCTATACTACGCGTGTCGGGTCGGCGCTCGCGCATTGACTGTCATAGAGAGATACACTAAAGAGAACAGCCGGACGTAAAAAGGACAAAACTCCACGATAAAGATACCTTGAGCGCTATTTAGATACTC
>JABFPJ010001859.1:0-22583 GCA_022817425.1 Gryon sp. ZL-2020 | reverse complement strand
AACTCAATCATAAAAGCTGATTTGGAGATGATCCAAATATGTATGATAAACTATCTTCTTCGCGTCTAATATTAAAAATAACGCATTATAAATTACGTTTGATTTTGGTGTAATATCAATTTTTTATGTAATTAAAGATAATTCATCATTTCTTTTAATTTCGAAAAATGTTTAATCTTTTATTTATTTTCGTTTTTTCAACAATCAATATAATTTAATGCTCAATCCTATAATAAAAATTTTTTGCAACAAATAAAACAATCGAAATTTACTCAATTAAATTCTAATCAGTCAAATAAAATGTTTTAAACTCAGTCAGGATAATTAAATAATACAAAATTATAATCAGCAGCCGCTGGGATTTGACCGTAACTTTGAATAATGATGGCGATTCACTTACTGGCATCCGCATATTGTCAATATAAAATATTATGTAAGTTTAGCTTAATTTTCAAAATTAACATTTTTTCAGCATTACTTAATAAATCGTTCAACTATAAATAAATACAATTATATACAAAAATATATATATTTCAATGTTGATTTAAAGTTTACATTTTGATTCAGATAAATCAAATGTACGAAATGCAGTGGATTTTCATCAAAACGGCGTTGTGTGAAAAAACAGCCTGCTTGGAACAATCTGAGATTACAATGTTGGGTGAATTCTACGTTTTTGCCACGGAACTTGCGCGCTTTTGCGAGCAAGGGTAAGTTTCATTTTCTTTTATTTTAATTATTTTTAAAAACCCTTTCTTAACAGTAGTTTAACATAAAATTATTAACAACAAATTTAAACAAATAACACAAAATTTATTTTAATTTTATTTTTTCCACTTTCTATAATTTTAAATGTGAACAATTTCAAAATTCGCTAAACAATTTTGGTATGCGAAGTAAAAGATGACAAAACGCGACAAAAATGTGTGTCATTTTATAAGTTGATAGAAAATGATCTAATAAGGTTTGGTGATATTGACATTAAGCGAGTTTTGTGGGTGTGCGTGTGTGTTACAGGCGAAAGGTATTGAGTGGCTCGGTTTGATCTCTATGATGGAGCGCATTAACGATGTTTAAACGCAGCGTTTTGCTATTCAAAGCAAACCCATTTCATTTTTGCAAGTATGTTCATTGTCAATTTAATTACATTAATTTGACAGTTTGATATCACAAAGAACAATTTTTCTTTTCATTTTACATTCATTCAATCCAAGACCCCCCCCCCCAATGTTGTTATTTTTTGTATTTTTTTAAATTTCGTTTTCATTTTTGATTTTGTTTTGCTTTCATTTTATACGGAAAAATATTTGTTTAATTATAATTTTGCACAAAACTGCGTTCGTCGTTAATGTTTTTTTTTTATTTTGTGAAAGAAAATGTTTCGTATAGAGCTTTTTTTTGTCATTTTGTTAAATGATTTGAATATTATGTATTGCAGAGCAGCTGTTCCTATGAGCACTTCACATTCTTTGCACTGTGATGGGCAATCCACAAATTACAAAACCGGTTCGAGTAAGCTTTATTTGTTCTTTTCCATTTTTTATTTTATTCCCATTTGATGTGATCTTATCAAAATTATCACAATTCATTTAGCTGACTTCCTTAATCACTTTTTAAAATGGTTTTGAATTTGATAAACTTAATGATATTTAAATGCCTAATATTTTATGTATAATTTAATTGTATATTTACTGTAATATACAAATTTGATTATTGTACTATGTATGTAATAATTTGTTGATATTTTTTATAGAGAGAATGGCATATGAAGTATTTCTGGGTGGTTCTTGCAATCCAACAACTTGGAGGTCTGACATAGCTATTCCGGCATTGCAAAAATTGGGCATCACTTATTATAATCCTGTAAGATAAAATGTTGAATACAAAATTGAAAATTGTATTTCTTTATTTGTAATTGTTTAAACTGAAAGAAAAAAAGATGCTTAAATCAGACATATTGAATTTTGATTGTTTAAATAATGCAAATAAATAAATATTTGTTGTAGCAAGTTTCTGAATGGACCCCAGAATTGATGGCCCAAGAATACGAAGCCAAACAGACGGCTCGAGTATTGTTTTTTGTGATCGACAATCAGACGCGAAACAGCGCCGGCATTATGGAAGCCGCGCAATTGGCAGCGACGCGTCACGACTCCCTAATTCTCGTCATTTATCCATATCGCATGGGCCAGTCCATCCTCGGCGAGACTATTTCTATGCAGTATGTCTTTTCTTCGACACACATTTAGTATCATTTAAAACATCACAATCTGCTTCATTATATCCCTACAAATGAGTTAAAGTTGAAGGAAATGCAAAGTTATGGCTACATAAAACAAATATTTTTTTTAATCAAAACCTGGACATTTATATGTTTCCTTCCTTACTTTTCTTGTTTAAACGTATAGCTTTACAAAGTTGAATTTAAATCGATTCTGTTAGCCATGAAAAACCGACCTTAACTTCAACTCAACTTGAATCTTGTCAATGTGTTTTGGATTTTTGAGTTGAGGTAAACAAGATTAAAAGGAAGAGATCCTTGTACTTGCTCTGCACGTTTTGTTTTTGTTTTTCTTTTTTTTTTCTTTCTTTCTTTTTCTTTTTTACTTATTCTTCTTTTTTTTACGATGAGTCACCACAAGGAAGGCCAATATTCTTAGACATTATCACATAGCGCCGCTGCTTCCTTGTTTCCACACTTCAAGCACAATGATTTTCCGGAAAAAATCAACTCGATGCAAAACTGATCTCGGTTATGCTAATTTCGGTATTTGCTGAATTATTTGACACTGCTTTTGATGTCAAACCATTTGTTATGTACATAAAATAATATCAAATATACTTTTTTTTAATAAAAAAATGTTATTGTATGGCAATTTTTTTAAACATCTTTTCTACAAGTTTTTACCTTTAAGTCATCATTATTCATCACATTTACTCAGATTCGCTTATATATAATGATATTTTGATTGATTATATCATTATTTATGAATACAATTTAAATTTTTATAGGGAATATTACGATTTGATGAATGGGCTTTTAGTACTTGAATTCCTCATGGAAAGACAAAGGATACCAATTTTTGAAAATGTTTCAGACGCACTGGATTGCACGTCTAAGGTAAAAAAAAAAAAAAAAAATACTTAATTTAAAAAGAAATTCGATTGAAAAACTAAACTTACGTAATCATTTACTTTAAAAAGTAAAAAACCTCTTACGTTAATAGTTTTAATTGTTTCAAATTGATTGATTGATTGATTGATTTCTGATTTACAGATAATTCGTCAAGAAATTAGCGTACAAGACTTACATGGTGTAGATGGCATTCGATCTACGCGAATCTCATGCAATCAGCATGGATTAGAATTAACGTAAGCGTTAATTACTGTTTATTCGCTTTTGCATACATTCAAATAAAAAATTTTAGAAAATGAAAACAAATTTTAACATAATGTTTCATTTTTAAGGACGTTGAAGGAAACGTTTAATTCCATGGACGTTAATAATACTGGATTTATATATTTGCATGAAGTAAGTTTTCCATATAAATTATACATATATACTAGTAATACAAATTAGAGACATTGTATTTGTAAGAAGTTATAACTGTTTAGTGATTGAAGTTAATAAATTGTATGACATATAGTCGGAAAAATGAAGATAGAGATAATTAATATCGGTTATTATTTAATTACATAATTATAATGATTGCTTTTCGTTACAGGCTTTAATCGCATTGCAAGGAAGTACAAAAAGTAACGTTTCTGTCTCGAATTTGCGAAACGCAGCTCATAAAACAGGTATTACTTTTTTTTACCGATTCAATAAATATTTAAAAAATAGAATTGAGAAAAATTATGATTTTGAAACATTATTTTAATTTTTTAATTATTTTATTATTCAATATTTATAATAATTATTTATTAATACTCTTTTTAATGCAAAAAATGACATGGAAAATTTGTTAACAGAAAATCATGAAACACTTATAGCAAAATTATCCGGAAGCAATGAAGAAACGGCCGAGCAAAGGATAAATTTCGAACAATTTTGCACGCTGGCCCGCGAATGGTCCTGGCGTACGAAAAACAACGGGATTTATTGCGAAAGTGAGATACTTTCGATATGGAGTGTTTATTATAGAAAGGCTTCCAAGTTTCTTCGACAAGTCGTTGTTCAACCTTTTAATCGTATTCTAGGTATTTTACGAGCACAAAAGAAAGCAAAAAAAAAAAAAAAAAGATGGAGCAAAAAGCAATTTTAGCACAACTCACGTTTAATAAATTAACATTGTCAACTGTCAATGTTTAATATTCTTTTTGATAATCTGATTTCTTAATTACAAGTAATGATATTCATTAGATTATTTATTATTGAACATAAATATATTATAAATTTTATTGAATCTTTTTTTATCTCTGAACACTTTTTGTTGAGAAAGCTTTTGTATTGTAATTATGATAATCAAATTATGCGAAAGTTGACAATATTTAACTTCTTTTTACATGATTTCACAAGTAACTTCTTACAATCTAATGGCTTATTTGCTGAATATTGATGCTTTTTAAACATAATTTCTACTAAAACACACGTTATTGTGATAGCTGCTATAATTTGGAAGTCTTCCTTATGATTTGATTGGTTTTTTTTAATTGCACGATACAAATTACTGCAACGAATTATTCAATTTTCAAATTAAAGTTAAATAATTTTAATTAGTAAAAATTACTAACAACTAACAATTTTAATTTTAATTCATATCGTGAAGTGATTTATTGTTTAATTCCAATTTAAATTTTATATTAGATTAAATATTAAATTAGTTTTCACTGCAAAGTTGCACTAATTTGATCAAAAATGTTATTTTATTTAATTTAAATTGATGTTTATTTATTTAATATAAATCTAAAAATTTTAAGTTTAGATGTATAAAGTACTATTTATGAAATGATCATTTTAGGTTGGAGCAACTCTCATGTAGATCCCACGAAAAGGGATTTATATATCGGAGTTGTTGGAAAAGATCAACTTTGGTTAGAATCAACAGCAGCACCACACATAGAGTACGTAAATGACGAATGTGAAAAATTGTATTTCTTTAATTCCGACTTACGAGATTCACTTAATAATTTTAAAAACAAAAATATGACATCAAACATTTTTTAATGTCATTATGTCAGATGACAAGTTCTTTTTTATCTCGATCAAAATGATTGACATTGAAAAAAGAAAAATAAACGATATGAAAATATAATAATAAGTTTTCCTTTTATTTTGAAAACAGGTCGATGAAATTATCTGTCCATCGGACGAGTTTCAACGAATACACGACGCGAAATTTGCCGCACGAGCTGCAGCGAATGAGCAACTCGCGGCTCATACTATTGATTGTGCCTCAACATTCACGTGCCATCGCAATTATGGCCTTAGCAGCTCATCTTATTGGACTGCGAGTTAAATTAGTTCTTTGTGTTCAAACGCTTCCTGATACTTGTATTGTGTATGGCGAAAAGGTATTCTTTGTTTATGATAAAATGATAAAATGATAAAATGATAAAATGATAAAATGATAAATCATAAATGATAAAATGATAAAATGATATAATGATATTTTTTCAGTTGACAGAACAGGCCATCAAAGACTACAACCGAGGCCGTATGTACCTCTCAGACTACGCGAAACGCGAAGGTGTTCCTGTGTTCGCAAATGTCACGGATGCATTGCAACACTCGATCAAGTTGGTACAACGTCCACGTTGAAAATAGCGTCATTTTCTTCAAATTTTGACTTATCCGGAGAAAAAACAACAAAAAGCAAACTCACAATTTAGCAAAAACGAAATAAATGGCTAAGCCGATTCGCATACAAATGTTCAGCTAAGAACCGCTGTCTACCATATAAGACCTCAAAAAATGTGTATATATGAAAATGAAATGAATTAAACGGTATATACACATATCGATCATAATTATAGAAGCTAACATAAGCTAAAGTAACGAAATTAAAATACAATTTTAATCATTTACTAACATAATGAAAAAAAAAAAGGATTTGAAAAAAGAAAAACATAGATGCATTTGAATGTCATCGTCTGTACGATTAAGAACTTATTTATTTATTCTGTTGACAAGTAACTCGATTATTTATTATTACCGTTTACTTAAAGTACCATGACTTATTGTTTATCGTAACAGTTCCTGAGATTATGACGTTGTACATAGGTGTTTCATGTTTTAGACATAATTTCGGGACATAAAATGGAAAAACTTAGGTTCATTAATAATAATTCGATACAGTAATCGAAAATTATGATATTTTAAATTTGTTTCAAAATTAATATATTAAAGATTTTTTTTCGAAAACTTTTTTTTTAATATTCATTTAAAATTTTGAAAAAAAGTGTCAAATCTATTAGTTTTCGATTAAGATTAATTTTTTTTGATAGAAAAAAGAAATTACATTTACATATATTAAAAAACCTTGCCGAGGTCTCGTGCGGTAGATAGTTCTTTTTTACTCTTCTAACTTATTCTTTTTTAGTCCAACATTCGAATTTCATTTTAGTTTTACTTTTAAGATAAAACACCTGTTTTTCTTTATTTTGATACTAAATTAATGACTAAAGTTTCTTTGGATTAAAAGAAAAAGAACAAAATTGTAGATTTTAGGGTAACGTCGGCATTTAATTTTAATTTTCGAAGTACACGAGACAAATTAACTTTAAACAAATCTGTAATTTATTAATTTAATCGTAAGATTTAAGCATAAAAATGGCGTTTACAAAATCAAATATTTTTCTATCAAATAAAAAGATAACAAATTTGAGTATTAATGTCTACAATTTTGATTATTTTCTGTTATACTTAATACAAAATATCATATAATTTTAATTTTAATTAAAAAGCAAAATACGATTATAATATAATATATATATAATATTAATGGACGGAATCAAACTTGTTACTGTAAATATTACAACGTAAAATATATAACTATAATTGTTTACACATAAAAACTGCATACAATAGTCCAAACTACAATTATTCTCAATTTTTATTGTATACAGTAATACTGCATACAATAAAAACTCACTACCGTAACTATGCATCCAAGCGAAGTTGGGAAAGAAATACCGAGAGAAGCGCTAATTTGGATAATGTTCGAGTCAAACTTTTATCACTGGTAAGCACGGTGACCATTGGGCTTAAAGGAATTCTTCATACTTCCCTGATTACTTTTATTTAATTTTGTACATTATCAAAAAAAAAATTTTTTAAATCACTAATATTCACACTAATTTCGGGACAATTTATTGAAGAATCCCCTTAACCCATCGCGCCCGGAATGACAATTTAAGAACTTTCTTGTCAATCATTTTCTACAGCAAAAACTAATTAGTTGAGATAAAAAATAAGATTATCAGTAAAAGTGTCAAAAAAGCATCTTTTTCACATTCTCGTAACTTTTCAAGCTTTTGAGTCGACTTTTTGAAATTTTTTTCAGAATCCGTTCACTATACACCTTATCATCATTGTGAAGTTAGTTTTAAGAAACTTTGTCATTTTTATCATTGATCCCATCAGGTTCAATGAAGCATACTTGTGTTTTCTTTAATTCGAGTCGCGTGTCAGCATTTACGGCCTTGATCATTCTTCTAATGATGATTAAAATTGTGTATAGTTTTACATAGTTTTGGATCTAATTTTTATGCGCAGACAAATATGGTATTGAGATTTTATTGTATACAGTTTTCATTCTGTGAATAATTATAGTTTATACTTTTACACTCTATTATAGAAAATGTTTATGTGTAATAAACAGTTAAAGTGTACATTTTTTATTACAGTGAATTAAGGGTGGAGTTTTTACGTAGTTATATTTACTATGACGAGTTTGGCTCTGTCTATATTAACGTTAAGAAAGAAAGTACAAACTTTATCTCAAAGGAATTTTATACAATTTACGAATTAACTTCGCACAATGAATTCAATTATGTATTTTAGCGAGTCACTGAATCTCTTCAATTTTATTTTCCTAACTTATTCCTAAGGAAATTGAATATAACTTTTTCTGTACATATATATACATATGCATCGTAATTGTTTAATTCTGAATGATGTTTAATGGGAATGAATGATCGAATGGTAAATTAAAACTGAAATTGATGATTGTTGTACCTTAAGTAATTATTTTAAATTAATGTAATAATTAATTAATTAAAATAAATAAAGATAATTAAAAAAATAGTTGGTACAACAATCAAAATGAGTGCCTCGTAATACGTTAAAAAATCACATGAAAAAAAAATACAAGTAGATTTGAATAAAGAAAAACGACAAATGTGATTTCTTTGTATTACTATTGTACGCTTACAATTATCAATATGATACAAGCTGTAATTTTTACAATACTTTGTACGACATTCGTTACATCATGAATTAATTTTTCGAACTTACTGCACAAACAATTGTGTTTCGTTCATTTATTTACCTTTGGCTTCGTCACTTTCTGAGGACTTGTTTTTCGTGCCAAAATAGTATTTATGCAGCTTTTTGAATGACAAAAACAGAACTGGCATCATCACTGGCAGAAACAGGGGAACGTATACGGCATATCTGTGAAAGCAGTTTAAATATTTGAGTTGATTCAATGCGTCTTTTTTATTCAATTATTTATTTGAATAATGATTTATTTATTTAATCATTTGTTTATTTTGAATTTCAAAATAATCTAAGATATTATTCAATTATTTATATATTATAATTTATTAATTGCAGAATGTAATAAATAATAATAAGTTTATTTCTTTACTATTTACCAATCATTATAAATGAGTAATCAAAATTTTTATTTAAATCAAATAAACATTTGTTTGACTTTTTAAATGAAATTCATTACTTTCCTCAACTCTAAAACTTAAATAAATAAATTGAATATTTAAAATGCATTACTTTTGATCATCAGGAAAGTACAAAAGTGCAAGCAAAGATGGATCCGTAAACGCAGCTTCAGCATTTATAAACGCCTCTTTGCTCGCAAGAAATCCTCGTTCAAGTTGTCCATTTTTGAGTAATTCGGCGGATTCTTCGACATATTTCAGCGCATCTTTGATGCGATTTCCCACCGTGTCAGTGATAACAATGTTGCTGATTTCCGCAAGCAGCTGAGATAGCGATTGAAGCGTAAGCTTTGCGGATGTGAGTTGCTCGATTGTTCGCACTCGCAGAAGTGCATCGAGTTCCCAATCTTGGGGTTTCAGTTCCGTTGGATTTAATATAGTTAATCCTGGTTTTTGAGTCTAAAAGACAAATGATTTGAGTTATAATATAAATTACCTTCATTTTTAGTTATGTATTTAATTTTGTGATGTAGCTAATAAAAGGCATCATAGATCATGATTCGTTTATTACGAATTATGACTTATTATAGATCATAAATCCTACATCATGTTTTATAGATCATGAATCATCAAAACAACATTTTGAAAGAAATATTACCACTTCTGGTATTCCGAGTAATAATCTTAATTGTGATAAAAATATTCCTACAATCGATTTTTCATCGGGTTTCATTATCGCAACACCGTGGTTACTTGATTTGCAAACTTCATATGGCGGGTTCATTATTACAACGCCGCCCCATCTATAAAATGAACAAATAATTGAGATGTTAAATTAATTATTTTCCTAATTTAATAAACATTAACTTTGTATTTGTTCAAGATAATGCTTAAATTATTAATTTATTTAATTCACACGGAAAGCGAAATCGAGGAAAAATAGCTTGACAACTGCTGACAATATAAAAGCTTAGACGGTAAAATTGTAAATTTTGACGTTAGAGTGAAAAAAACTCGAGCGTCAAGGGAAAATACCGCGGGAGTCAAGAAATCATAAACTTCAATTCGCATTTAAGGAAAAAACCAACCAAATTGATACTTTCATACCATAACTTTTGAGTTATTAAAGGTTTTCATTCGAATTATTTTATTTTTTGTTAAAATTAAGGAATTAAAGTATAAGATGTCATGCTATTTTTCCTTCATTTCGCTTTCCGTGCAATAAAAAAAAACTTTATTTGATCAAAAATGTTGTGCAGCTCATTCTAAAAATTATCCCATTAAGGAGGCGTCTGATGTTTGTAAATTTACGACTGAATACATTATGTTGTGGGTAATTTAGCCACGCCAGACGTGTAGGCTTTTGTCATAATAATATAATACTTGTCTCGTGTTCAAATCACCAATTATTAAACAAAAAGCGTTATGGCAATCTTTCGGGCGTTACACCTCAATAACGGATGTAATACTATATTTATTCTACATTTTCTATATTCTAAACTAATATCTATGTTTTATTACTGTTAATTATATTGAAATGCACTTAACTTTTTATTTAATTTGTACGTGAAATTTTTTGCGTTAATTACTTTAGACTTCTTTATTTTGTAATATTTTTTAATGTTATACCTTGGCGAATGAAATGCTTGAATATCCCCAAATTCATATGAACGATGTCCATTGCGATCGTAAATATAAAGTGGAGCATCTTCACACGGAACCATATAAACAACCAAATTAATACAGGGATGTAAACTCACTTGAGAAGCTAAAATGTTAAAAGAAATTATTAGATTACAAAAAAAATGTTTACTACGTAACATAGAAGGATAATTGATTTGTTATTAATAATAAGAATAAAAATATGGTGTCATTATTTCTATGAAAGGTGACAAATAGAGCACCTTGACCCACGTGCCTAGTTTTTTTTCTAAAGGCGTAATTAGTTGCGGTAATACTTCTTCCGGCAAGGCGTAGTGTTGATTCCAGACGCTGTCATCGCTCACTTGTTTCGGCGTTACGTCCAGCGGCAAAAAATACAACCATTGCGATTTAATCGAGTAATTCGCTATCGGTGACAAATAGTCCAGGAAAGGTCTCACATAAGCTAAAAAACAATAATAATAACAATTCAATTTTCATGATGACATTTTACAATTTTTCATTCATTCATTAATGAACTCCAACAAATGAAGTTAAAATGAATTAATAACAGATAATTAAGAATAGTGAACATGTAAAAAGGTAAGATAATGGATTCATTTAAAAGACCTTTGGCGACATGTTGTAAACTCCAGTCAACTTGAAGTTGTTCCGGATTCGGATTCACAACCGTCAAAAGAATGTCGTAAGCCGGACTTGCTGGAAATCGGCGCCGATTTTCTTTATCCAAACTGAATTTTGTTGGTTCGACTAAACTGTTTTTCGTTAGAGCCAATGACTTTTCCTTTAGTACTACATCAAGGAGAGTTTCTGCCAATTCTTTGGTAGCTGCAAATAAATACAAAATAAAGATCTGATTTTGTAAAAATATGGATTTAATTCAAAAGTTTATTGAAACAAAAATTTGTATTAAAAACCGATTTACTTGTACTCGAAGAAAAGAAGACGACTCGTTTCGAACTCAAAACGATGCCTTCATTGAGAAATTCCGATTCGAGAAGTAATAAGTCGCCGGTATGCAAATCGATGTAACTGGAAATATTCTCAATTGTGTGAACGGAAGTGAACAATTCCATTGGCAATTCCACGTGTGTTATGTTAAACGTGTACATCTCTACAAAAAACATTTTAAATTAAAGATCAAATTTTTTATTTTACACATCCTTTTTTATATGCAATATTTATATATATATATATAAATTATATTTATTACATACACATGAACAACGTATAAATTATATATATTTTTGTCGGGTTTTCTTAATTATAATAATCTATTTACAAAGTTGCTATTATTATTCAAACATATCTGTAAAAAACAATACACAATAAAAAATATAAGTCAATGTAAAATCACTTTCAAAATCAAATTTACGAGTGCATTTTAATTGCATTTTGATTGTTTGAAACTAAACAAAGTTTATGTTTTTTTCTGTTGACAATTTATACTTTTGTTTTAATTTATATACACGTATAAATTGTTTTCTATTTATGTCACGGAATTATAAAAGCAAAGTAGCATATTTTTACTTGTTCTTGATATCTAAAAATATTATTTGCAAAGAATCGCAGTTGTACTTTTCTTGGGATTTCATCCTGTATTGTCTTTAGAGATTTTTTCTTCATCTTAATTTATTTTGTTTTAAACTTATTAAAATTCAATTTTTCAACAAAATTGTTAAATTTTATTTTTAATTTTTAAAATTAAAAAAGGTATTCCTTTGTATTTTAGTTTGATTTTTTTTATTTTTTAAAAGTAAAAGTTAATAAAAAAGTTTTAAAATTAAAAGTTTGTTGTTGTTAATAATACCAAACAAGCTCAAACGAGTTACGTATAAGTTTTTCCATAATAAGCAATTTGAAAGCTAATTAAAAAACTGTTATGCGTATTAGCAACTATTCAACGTTTCCGTAAATGATCATCTCAGAAATACTGCGATCTTTTTTGCATATTTTACATTTTTGTGCAATAATTGATAATCTACAATAAGAACAAAAAATCCATTTAAACACTTAATTTTTCATTTTTCGTCTTTACATTGTTATTATTATTTCTTCTTGCAAACTATGCTATATTTTTTCTGTAGAAAAATCATTAACTTTTAAATGTTGATTTTTTATCCCAAATATTAATTATATAAATAAAATAAATATAAATTAACTTTTAAATTAGTCTGCGAGTTTGCTTTATCTGAAACATCGCTAGTTTATGCTCTAATAAAAAAGTCTACATTATATTTGTAATGAATAAAAACAATGCGAGGTCAATTTTTAATGCAAATATTTGTATAATTTAAATTAATGGAAAATCTTTTCTTATTTTGTTGCTAAAGTGATTCAGTATATATTTATATAAAATATTCATCTCTAACATTTCGGTTTTCCCATGACTGACATCATTTTCAGCTAACTTAAAATGAATAAACACCCATAATAAATGTTTAATCTAATAATCTAAATTTAGTTATTATAAGTGTAATTATATTATTTAAATAAGGAATATTTATCTCTATTCGAATTTTGTATTTTACTTCTAAATCAAATTAGAATTCATTTTGTTCAATTCATTCAAATAATTTTAATTAAATTTTGTAGTTTTCCATTTACTTTTATATTTCGAAAGTCTTAACTGACGTTATTTCTAATTTACGTTAACTAATAAAATTTCTCTGTAAAACTTCAACTACCAATAAATGATTCAAACGAATTTCAAATTATACGATTAAATTGTGAGTTTGAAGAAAGTTGATTTTAAATATTATGAGTTGAATATCTTTCAATCACTCGTCATCATTTGTTTTTTGATCGATTATTGAAAAAAAAAAGCGCTGAATGAGAAGATGATGTGAAAATTGTTCAAAGTCCTTGGACTAATTTTGGGTTGCAAGCGGGCCACGAGCGACGCGTGAAGACTATTTTGTGCGGTTAGTAAATAGAGACAAAGACACACCGACGTCGCCAAAATGTCCGCTCAATTCGTGGCTGAGAGTCGCGACGCGTTTGCGACTCATCGACGCGAGCAGCAGTCGCGTCTGGATCCTCGTTTCCAAACTGCCGAGGGCCGCGATCCCGGAATAAGGAAGTGCCACGCGTTGCACCGCTGTGGTGTACCACCACACCGGCAGACCCACGCCAAAAAGTATCACGACGAATGACAAAATGGCATACACCCGGTACTTCTCTGAAACATATACAAAATACTTTTTTGGTAAGCACATTTTATTATTTCACTTTTTGTCATATCATTTAACCATAACCGTACCTTCTAAACTCAAAAGATATTAGCAAACATATCAATTCTCAAATGATTTGATCAAACAAATTGCATAAACTTCAATACCACATCCTGATCCGTAAGATTCTCCATTATTTGCACTCATCTGTGTCTCAATAATCGCCCTGTTTTTACCAATTATTGCTTCATTCAATTCTTTTCATTCGAAATAACACTTAGAAGTTTTTTGTGTAATTTAAATGTTAAATATTTTTTAATTTTTTGAATTTATGTATATCATTTTTTCAAATACAATTGCAACATGGATTTAAGTTTGTTTCACATTGAGACATCAAAGCAGTTCACCACTTCTGCGCGCAGACATCTTAAATCCAAAAAAAACTTAACATCGTCAACTTTTAATATAATATATATTCCTCTTTCATTTAATTGAATATTTATTGAATGAATTTATATTTCAGAAATATGTAACATAATTTGTTAGATAAGATTGGACTTGAAATGACAATACCATCTTATCCGAACAAAACTAACGTAGAATATTAACTTTTATTCAAAAAGCTTTACTATTCATTAATATATTAGTTATTAATATTTGGTCTAATATATTGAGAAATTAATAATAAAAAAAGGAGTTTGTACTATAAAACAGTCCGAAGTCAAAGAAAATCCATCAGGCCAACTAAAAGCATGACTTTAAATAATTGAAAATGATATTAAAATGTTAAGAAATGATATTTTTTAAATAAAGTGTACTTGTATGATATTCCAATGCAAAATGTATGAAAAATCTTTTTTGAAATGACACAAATGTTGACGCTTAAAATCAGATACCAAAAATGAAGCCTTTGTCGTAATCCGTGGGATAACGTCAATCAACCTTAGATTTTAAATTATTATAAACTATTTCAATATTCAATAAAATAATCTACAAATTTATATTTTAATAGTATATGTACTGAAGGAAATGATAGTAAATACGTTAACAATGTATGCGTAATTAGCTTTTAAAAGTGGGATGATGAAAAAAAATCTAAAATTAAACCTGAGTTTTAATTTGATTATTAACATTTATAAGAATTGTTATTGAAACAAGAACTTTGAATTAAATTCTTTTGTGGTAATTTAACAAATTATTATATTCAATTTTCATTTTACATCGAAACAACGAAAGTTTTGTGCAGTGCAGCAGAATATAAGTTTGCATCACATCAAACTTTAAATATACAATTAAAATGCATCTTATGACATTTATTACGCAAGATTGATGTGACACACTTAGTTGAAGAAGATTATGAATTGCAAGAATATCGATCGAAGCAACAGCTCGATCAATAAGTTGATTTATGAAAGCGTAATGTTGTGCGTCACACTGTACTGCTAAATGTGTTTTTTGTTTGAATTTCAAGCCGATCGCATGAATTGCATTATGCAAGTTTCAATTCAACTTAACTCGATCATCGAAAATGATCCTTTCATTGATTTATTACCAACTGTATTTATGCATTTATCATCCATTTCATTTCAACAAATTTAATTACATTTTTTTATTTCATTCTATTTATCATCACTTTTTTAACATCAGTTTTTTATTTTCATACTAGAAAAATTAAAGAATAAAATGTTTTATTTGATTTTTAAAAATGATAACAAAAAAAAATGGTTTGAAAATGAAATACATTTTTATTTCGTTTTTAAATTTAATTTTGCTTTGATGAAATATTAAGTTAAAATGGATGCGTTGCATTTTGGTGCATTTTACGGTTCACTTATAAGTTTTCATGTAAAGTCTATTTATACTTTGAACAGCATCAACAATCAAATAAATTTGTACTTAAATAACGCGCGAAGTTCGACGCCACGAGGTTCGACGCCACATAGTTCGATGCCACGAGTTACGCATCAATGATTCGCATACGAAAAAAAAATCAAATATATAATTAATTCTAACATTTCTACAACAAAATGACTACTATAAAAATTACTTGAATATCATTAAGCAATCAATTTATAATTATCTTTTGCGTTATATTTTATAATTTACTGATCATTTTAATTAAAAAAGTTATTTTAAAACAAATTTTACTATAAAAAATATATATATTTTTGTGAAATTTGAAATCGGAAATTAAGTATAAATTTTTTAATTTTTTGTAGTTTTATCATAAAAATCGTTTTTTCCTACTTGGCCAGAGATACTACTGATTCACTCAACTGACTAAAAATCACATTGACTTTTGACTATTTTCATAGTAAAATTTGAATTAGTTCATCAACATTATAAAATTACTATTGTTTATAGTAAATAATCATATAAATATATGTTTTTGGTCGAGTTAAACATAATTATTAAAATAAACCAGTTTATTTGATATATCGCCATAATTAAGAGACCCCCTAATGTTGATTGAATGCATTTAAATCAATTGACGTAATTATGTATGGCAAACGAGATTGAAATAAATTCAATTGACTGTTCTTGAGTTAATGCAAAGTATGAAACAAAAGTATTCTCTGTATTTCATTATTTTAAAATATTTTAGACAACACTTTAACTATTTTAACCAACAATTAACAAGCACATGCTTTTTCTTCATTTTTATCTTTCTTTTCTTAAGAAAAAATTGTGGAAAGAAAAATAAAATGTCATAATTTATTAATGTATAATGTTTGAGCTGGATTAAGATCCCACGAAATTCCTCGTTAATTTAATTTGAAAGAATTAAATTTAATGAATGCATCGAATAAAAATGATTTAATTTGAATCAGGTTTAAAGATTATAACTTTTTTCATATTTTAAAGTTAATCTTCAGTTCAAGAATCTTATTTCATTTATTATAACAGTTGACAATTTTTGTATTTTTGTTAAAAAATTTAAGCAATGCTTACATTGTTTATTTGATTTAAATTGATTGATTTATTTAAATAAACTTAAATTAAGTTTTGATTGAATAATAATTATTGCTTAATTGTTAAATAATTGATGATAAATAATGAATAATAATTAAAGGAACATATTACTTACACTATTTTTATATAAATAAATTAGAATACATTAATAATTGAATGATATATTTAAGCCGCAAGTGAGCGCGCTATTAGTCATTTTGCCGCCTGAACAAAGATAACCGAGTGGCGGTTTTGATGATAAATAAGGATATCGGAAAAAGACGCGCCTACGACCGAGTTAAGGTACAATGTTTTAGCGCGAAAGAGATAGACATACAAAGTTAAATTAAACTTTTAAACAATATAAATAAATACATTTAAACAAATATTTATTCTTTAATTTTTAATTTAATATTTACTTTTAACTTATTTACTAGTGATTTCAATTATTACGTTGAATTCTGTGAGACAATTTATTTGAAATTGTGCACACTTATTTTATATGAGTTTGATTAATAGTATATTTTGTACCAATGGAGATAAAATCGGAAAAATAATTTCCGTTTATTTGCGATAGTGCAAATGATACTTTTTGTTACAGAGAAGCCGAAAATGCTGTTTCTACAAAATGCACGAGTTATAAAAACTGCACTTTCGGCACCGCGTAACAAAAACATTACAATTTTAAGCAATTCCAAACGTGGAATCATATTTTACATCATCAAAACATTGACAAGTTCTCATAAGATCAATGTATTTTATTCTGATTAATTATTTCTTTCTTAAAATCCTATGAGACGATCTTCTTCGAATCTTACACAGTGTTTTATTTCGTCTCTCTGATCAACATATATTTTTTGAGCAAATTCTTATCGCGTTAAATAAGTTCATGTTTCAATCCCCTCAAGATGACTGAGTGATTTGTTACACAAATATTTATTAATACAACAAATTAAAATATGAACATTTGAGTGATTAAACAATTTTTTCTTGTATATTGTAATATTTGTGTACTTGTTATTGAAATAAAAAATTATCAATTCAATATTAAAAGTAGATCATATATATTATTAACTTGTGAATAAGAAAAATTAATTGAATTCAGGTTATAACTGAAACGATGCTTTGAATGTAACGGTATTTTAAAATTGGGTGAAGAACAAAAGTTGACATTGACAAAAACGCTATTCGATTGATGCGGGATTGATTTTGATTGAGGCACAATTGTACGTCGGACAACAAACTTGTTGATGCTATACGAAATAGCGAATTGACAATACAAATCCAACCAACCAACTTACAACGCTGCGTGTATAAATAATTGACGAAAGAAAAGTCCGTTTTGTGAGTTTGTGGGTTCGCGCTTGCGCTGGTGGGGCGCGCTTTGCTCCATTACAAGCGCAATTTAACTTTAATTCTTATTAACGCAGTGTACTGTGAACGAAGCTGTCAAAACACTCTTCGCTGTTTTCGCGCTCTTTTTTTTTTGTTTACCGTCTTTGACTATTGAAATCGTTATGAAGGTAAACTTTTTTCCAACTTTTTTTCTTCGCCTTTGTTAATATTCAATTTTTTTTTACAATAATTTTTGTTAATTTTCTTAAGTTTGTTGATATTTGTTATTTGTTTCTTCACTTTCATTATTTGCATTAGTGCTGTCAATATTTCATTAATATTTAACTTGAAATTTGTAAATATATCAAATAAATTATTTTTTGTTCCTTTTTTAAGGATTAAATCAAAGATAAACAAATGTGAACTAATTGTTTATCAATAATGCATATTCAGAATTCGATCATCATTTTTGCATTTTTATTTCTCTGGTGCCAGAAAAAAGATAATAATGTAATAATTGACGTGCGAGATAAAATGAAATCTTGATGTGTAATTTTTGCGCAATCATAATAGACAAAAAGTATTAAAACAAGCTCAAACATACAACTGCACAAAAAATGCATTATCCTATTAAGTTTTTCCTAATCGAATTGATTAAAATCCATTTCCAACCATTAAAATGAATTATATTAAATTTAAATTCCAATTTGAATTAGACAAAAATCTATTGGGAAATATGTAAATGTCATAATTTATAATTTTTTATGTCACTTTTTTATTAACTTATCCTTCACATTTTTCTAACATCATCTGTTGTATTACAAATCAGCATATGTAAGTTTAATAAAAATACAAGTTTTATTTTGTTCTCAAACGTTGTTTATGCAATGCTATTTTATTCATTCATATGGAAATGTTGCAAAATAAAATGCGAGAGAAGCTGTGGCATGTGTTGATTCAACAAATCTTATCGATAAGTGCAAAATTTGAATTTACAATTTCGATTGTTGTTAAGTAGGCCAATTTCATGCTAAAACAGTTCAACTTTTGTTTTGTACATATTTACGATTATCTATGAACACCGGAACAAGCAAATAATTTAGAACAAAAAATAATTCTAAATTAATTAAATTATATTAAAATATATATATATATACTAAATCCTTTATTCAAATTATTCTCAATAATTAATTTATTTGCAAATATTGACAAGTAAAAAAAATTAAAACTCATCTAAAACCATGAGCAAAATGAACAGAACTAATCCAACAAAAGATCGTTAAGAAGTAACATTAATGAAAAATGAATAAAAACACACGTTTTCAGTGATAAAAGGTATATATTTAAATATTTTATTATAATAAAAAATATGCAAATTAAGAAAAGTGAACAGCAAATAATCATAAAACATGATTTATCCAAACATTATTCAATCTGTTCATTATTTTAGACAGTTCAATAAAATCCCAACTTGGTCAAGAAAAAAAAAATGAAAAAAAATCGTGAAAAATGTTGTTGAATGAAAAAGAAATGTCAAATGTGCAGAAAAGACAACTTTCTAAGTGACGAAGAATTGGCGATAATTCATGCTGAGTTATCTAATGGCGCTTCAAATCACTCGATGAAATTCCTGAACTTAGCACTCGACGCTAAATTTACACGAGTCTTTAATTAGCTGCTTAATTAGTTGCGAAGAAAAGGAAAAAACTCCAACACTTAATTCGTAACTTCAAATACAAATTAGAGATTTTCATTTTTTCATTTGAGATGAAACAAAAAATAATATTCTAGTTAGAGAATAAACTTGAAATGAAGCTATTAGTGGAGATTGTCATTCGAGACGTTTCCTACGAGTTGCGTTTAGCTTTTCCAGACACATCAACTTCTACATAAGGTCGTCTTAACTCTCGATTCACGAGAGTCGAAGAAAAGTTAACTGAAGGAAACTGATGGATTTTTGTTTTCTGTTATCGACACTTGTTTTATTTTTTCCTTTTATTCTTTTTTATTATTATGAACATGACTTTACAATTTATATATAACATTAGATGCTTTGAATGTAGTTCGTCTGATTTAAATCGTTAATTATTATCACGATTTAAATTAAATTATTGAATGATGGCTTTTCTAAAGTATTTCAAATTAAAGTACTTAAAATCTTGTAAATTGATTTATTTAGAGTTAATAAAAAATAAGTTTTTTTTTATGGGAAAGTATACAGGGTGTATTTGATACATCTCGTATATTTTTAAAATATAACAAACATTTATTTGTTATATATTCAAAAAATATTTGTTTATTAATAAATATAATAATTAATCTCATATTTTTAAACAAAAACCATAATTTCGTTCATCATTCTTTCGCTCATCATTCATATTTTGTTTTAGGATAGCGATGAAAGCTTTTAGACGAGACAAAACGCGAAACGTAATAGTGCAGAAATCTCGACGAAGACATTTTCCGTATTTCACACAGGTAACTAAACATTAGTCATTAACTTCAGTAAACACAAGATAACAACTAACTGTATGCCGATAATCTAACCCAATTCACTTAATCCTTTTCAACGGAACTCAAAATCCGGTTCAAAAGTCGATTTTGAGTTTCGTCGGAACATTGTACAATCTGTACAGTAAAATGGTTATAGTTAATATTAGTTGTTTTCTCAGTGCTATTAGTTGGGGTTTCTCAATAGAGTTAACTAATTGTTTGTTATTATGTTAATTTTAAGAATTAATGCTGTAATGCATATTTTGTAATAATGTGTGTATATTTTGATTTGTAGTGACATAAGTTCAGCGAGTTCATCATGATGATTGCTACAAAATCCGAAACCATCTATATTGAAGATGGTGAACCGGGACAAGGCGGGTTCGTTGACAAACTTTTTTTAAACCAGCGATTCAAAATTTTTTCTAATATGTATACATTATAAACAAAAATTTTTTTTTGCTTCTTCATGTGATAAACAAATTTTGTAATTTAGAAAATATAATTATTAAATACATTCGAAGTGTTTTTGATTTTATTTTTGATAATCAATTAAGAAAACTAAAAAAGAAACATTATAATTTCCAAAATTAGACATAAATCCATCACAATTTTGTAAATGATTGCGATGAATTCAGCCTTGGTTTGTTATGAGCCGCCAATTCGCTTAATTTGTCGCATATTTGCAACGCGAAGAAGTTGTGACTTTTCTTTCAATGTTGCAGTAAAAATGCCAATTGCTGCAAGCTGTTTGGGCGGTTTATCATCATTTATTGGAGATCTTTACTGACCGTCTTTTGGCCTCTTGTTTTACTTCCTCTTATTATAATTAACAATAACGAGGTGATTATTAATTATTTTCATTTGAATAATCAAAATTATTTTCAAGCAAACAAGTTTAAGTAACATAATTTAGTAATCAAAAAGTCATTTATATAATTTAATATTGATTTATTTAGTTATTTAAGAAGAAAATTCGTTATATCTCTAATCAAAAGCAAGATTCATTTGTTCATTATAAAGATTTTTTTTATTTATGGAAATTTTATTGATAATGATTTTGTTTAATATTGTGGTATCTTGTTAAGTAATGTTCCGAAATTAATAATATTTTGTGTTACAAATAAATGTTGCTATAGGCTTCGTGCATGATTGACTCCAGCGCCATAGTGGCGCAAAAATAGTATACATGATGGAGAATTTATTTTTGTTTCTATGGCGCTGCAGTCAACTATACACGAGGCTTATTAACTTATATTAGAAATAACAACTTAATTATTTTGCTGAAAAAATGAATGAATAGGGTGGTGATATTATGTTGCTTTACGCAAGAAGCATTTTAAATAAATATTAATGTTGAAAATAGATGTACAGATGTCTCTACGTAGTCGCAATAATGGGTATGTACTGGGTAACCGAAGTGTTACCCTTGCCGATCACCGGACTGATTCCCGTGGTGGTTTATCCGTTAATGGGAATTATGAGCAGTTCTGATACGTGCATTTGTTATATGAACGACACGACTATGATGTTCATTGGTAGTCTGGTGATCGCGGTGGTGATCGAGAACTCAGGGCTGCACTTGAGAGTCGCTTTATTCATCATCAAAATAATCGGATGCAGTCACCGAAGGTAAGCCACCTCCGTGCAAAATACATTTCCATTATAATCCAAGATTAATCATTCTTCGTACGTTGATGTTGCATTGATGCATTATTTATAGACTGAGTCTGGGCCTGTTTTTCGTCACTATGTTCATATCAATGTGGATCTCCAATACCGCTGCTACTGCCATGATGATCCCAATTATGGAAACAGTTCTTACGGAATTGGAATCGGTAAATACAATTATGCTCAATTACGTTGAGAAGATCCAGCGAATGGACAAAAAAATACATTTCAAAGTTTCAAAGGTTTCAAAGTCAGAAATGGGCAAACATACAGAATGTTTCATTTTCATCTTAATGTTATGTTAATCAAAAAAACAAATACGTGAAAATAAGTCAGTTCTATTGCATGTAATATGTAAATTCGAAAAATAACGTTACATGCAAAAAACAATACAAATAACTATTCTAGTTTGTTAATTATTACAAAAAGAAGGAAATGTTATTTTGTTACTTTTAA